>OZ035844.1:21562928-21698898 GCA_964034765.1 Knipowitschia caucasica
CTCTCTCTGGTTTCTCTCTGGTTTCTCTCTCTTGTCTCTCTCTCTGGTCTCTCTCTCTGGTCTCTCTCTGGTCTCTCTCTGGTCTCTCTCTGGTCTCTCTCTTTGGTCTCTCTCTGGTCTCTCTCTGGTCTCTCTCTGGTCTCTCTCTGGTCTCCCTTTGGTCTCTCTCTTTGGTCTCTCTCTGGTCTCCCTCTGGTCTCTCTCTGGTCTCCCTCTGGTCTCTCTCTGGTCTCCCTCTGGTTTCCCTCTGGTCTCTCTCTCTGGTCTCTCTCTCTGGTCTCTCTCTCTGGTCTCTCTCTGGTCTCTCTCTGGTCTCTCTCTGGTCTCTCTCTCTGGTCTCTCTCTGGTCTCTCTCTGGTCTCTCTCTGGTCTCCCTTTGGTCTCTCTCTTTGGTCTCTCTCTGGTCTCCCTCTGGTCTCTCTCTGGTCTCTCTCTGGTCTCTCTCTGGTCTCTCTCTGGTCTCTCTCTGGTCTCTCTCTGGTCTCTCTCTGGTTTCTCTCTGGTTTCTCTCTCTAGTCTCTCTCTCTGGTCTCTCTCTCTGGTCTCTCTCTCTGGTCTCTCTCTCTGGTCTCTCTCTGGTCTCTCTCTGGTCTCTCTCTGGTCTCTCTCTGGTCTCTCTCTGGTTTCTCTCTGGTTTCTCTCTCTAGTCTCTCTCTCTGGTCTCTCTCTCTGGTCTCTCTCTGGTCTCTCTCTGGTCTCTCTCTGGTCTCTCTCTGGTTTCTCTCTGGTTTCTCTCTCTGGTCTCTCTCTCTGGTCTCTCTCTCTGGTCTCTCTCTGGTCTCTCTCTGGTCTCCCTCTGGTCTCTCTCTTTGGTCTCTCTCTGGTCTCCCTCTGGTCTCTCTCTGGTCTCCCTCCTGGTCTCTCTCTGGTCTCCCTCTGGTTTCCCTCTGGTCTCTCTCTCTGGTCTCTCTCTCTGGTCTCTCTCTCTGGTCTCTCTCTGGTCTCTCTCTGGTCTCTCTCTGGTCTCTCTCTCTGGTCTCTCTCTGGTCTCTCTCTGGTCTCTCTCTGGTCTCCCTTTGGTCTCTCTCTTTGGTCTCTCTCTGGTCTCCCTCTGGTCTCTCTCTGGTCTCCCTCTGGTCTCCCTCTGGTCTCTCTCTTTGGTCTCTCTCTGGGATCTCGCGTCTCTCTCTAGTCTCTCTCTGGTCCTTCTCGCTACTCGCTCTCTGGTCTCTCGCTCTGGTCTTTCTCTAGTCTCTCTCTCTGGTCTCTCTCTCTGGTCTCTCTCTCTGGTCTCTCTCTGGTCTCCCTCTGGTCTCTCTCTGGTCTCCCTCTGGTCTCCCTCGGGTCTCTCTCTTTGGTCTCTCTCTGGTCTCTCTCTGGTCTCCCTCTGGTCTCTCTCTGGTCTCCCTCTGGTCTCTCTCTGGTCTCCCTCTGGTCTCTCTCTTTGGTCTCTCTCTAGTCTCTCTCTGGACTTTCTCTAGTCTTTCTCTAGTCTCTCTCTAGTCTCTCTCTGGTCTCTCTCTGGTCTCTCTCTCTGGTCTCTCTCTCTGGTCTCTCTCTCTGGTCTCTCTCTCTGGTTTCTCTCTGGTTTCTCTCTCTTGTCTCTCTTTCTGGTCTCTCTCTCTGGTTTCTCTCTCTAGTCTCTCTCTGGTTTCTCTCTCTGGTTTCTCTCTCTGGTCTCTCTCTCTGGTCTCTCGCTGGTTTCTCTCTCTGGTCTCTCTCTCTGGTTTCTCTCTCTAGTCTCTCTCTCTGGGCTCTGGTTTCTCTCTCTGGTTTCTCTCTCTAGTCTCTCTCTCTGGGCTCTGGTTTCTCTCTCTGGTTTCTCTCTCTAGTCTCTCTCTCTGGGCTCTGGTTTCTCTCTCTGGTCTCTCTCTGGTCTCTCTCTCTGGTCTCTCTCTCTGGTCTCTCTCTCTGGTCTCTCTCTCTGGGCTCTCGCTCTCATTATGTTTACCACCAGCACCATTACCATTTGTTACATAATAGAAGGCTCCTAATCTGAGACTCTCTCGCTCTTAATCTGAGTCTCTCTCCTAAATAATTCTTTGAACTGTGACCTGGAGGTGTTGAAAACCTAAAATCACCACACAATAAAACTATCATTTATCTTTTTAAAGCTACTCTCTGTAACTTTGTCTCTCTCTGTTTCTGGGAGATTTTAAAGGAGACAAATACCTAAAAAAAATTACAGTCCCACTGAGGTTTCAAATCTTTTTTAAGGGTAAGGGGTTTGTCTACATGTGTTTAGTGGTAGGGAAACCGGAGCACCTGGAGGAAACCCACACAGACACACAAACACCATGTAAACTCCACTCCAGAAAGGCCCTGATCCAAAGCCAGGACTTTATGAATCGACTTAAGACTTTGTTCTTGTGTCTCTCAGATGCGTACCCGGTGTCCGAGGTGGTCTACACGTGGACAGAGGGACACGCCAAGTCCGTGGTCGTGGCGGAGGACGGGTCCAGACTGAACCAGTACCACCTCCTGGGACAGACGGCCGGAACCGAAGACATCCACACGAGCCGAGGTGACTACACTCAGGGACAGGGATCAAAGCTACATCCAGTCCGTCTGTTTGAAGGACTTGGGTTATTATTATTTTGTTCTGCTGCAAAAGTGTCAGCCTGGTCTTACTGCACCATGGTACTCATTTCATTTGTACTAAGGTCTGGATTTGCTCCATTGACTCCGTTAACAGGTGGGAGGGGCTAACTCCTTTTGCAGATTGAAACCATTGGATCTGAGTTTACCGTGACGTATGTAATGAGCCCGAGTGAGTGAGGCATTTAGCATTTAGCCTAGCTTTAGCATGTAGCCTAGCTTTAGCATTTATCCTAGCTTTAGCATTTAGCCTAGCTTTAGCCATCTCCTTTGCCACTAACGGAGCCCGAGGGGAGTAGAGCCACAACTTCTTTGCAGCAATGACATTTTCTTGCAAAACATTAAGGCTAAACGGACTACAGCAAGTTGTCGTTGTGCCCAAACATGCAGGTGGTAGACCTCTGAAGCTAAGATGGGCAAGGCCTGGTTAGTACTGTGATGGGAGACCTTGGGGAACACCAGTTGCCAAAGTGGGGCGGCTGCGGCTTCCCCCACATTAGAATGAGTCTGGTGTGTGTGTGAATGGTTGGTGGTGGTGGGAGGGGCTGATGGCACAGACTGGTTGCCTCGCTTCTGTCAGGGTGCCCCAGGGCAGCTGTGGCTACAGTAGAAGTTAATCCTCACTGTGTTTGGAGAGAAAGAATAATGATGTGAAGAGACTTTGAGAGTCCATATTATTATTACAAACATTTTCAAAGATATTTTTTAAGGACAACTTTATAAAGGGAGAAGCAGCACCTCCCGCTGGTCAAACATTGGTCCGAGCTTCACTCTTGTTTCCCGTCATTACGCCCGGTATTGTCTCTCAGTGACCTGTGTGGAGCTTTGTACCCTTCCTCTCACCCACATTTTTGCTCGGTGCAAATGAGACTTCACTTTTACCAAACTTAGCCGCTAACAATGAACAGAATGGACTCAAAGCTGATGCTATTTCTCCATCTGTAAAACACCTGTCGCTCTCTCTCTATCTCTCTCTCACTCTCTCTCTCTCTCACGGCCAAGGGAGAGAAACCCCGCCACCGTCTCTGAGCCGTAAACCGCAGATTATAAAAGATCTTTAACGTGTTGCAAGGCGTGCGAACATGCGAGTCAATGGGTAAGAGTGGCCTATCTCTCACATCACCAGCTGTCCCACCCCCCTCCCCCCCTACTCCCCCCACCCTACTCCCCCCCCCCCTCACACTATGCACTTTGAACACTGACAGATAATCCCCCCTGCATCCATCTCCACCAATCAACTTTGACATAAGACCATGACAACACAGACGGACGCAGCCGATTGGTCAGTTTACCACAGCGACTGTAAAGAATATGAATACTGTATGTATTTATTTATATAAAAATATGTGTGTGTATGTGTGTGTGTGTGTGTGTGTGTGTGTGTGTGTATAAGCACATGCTATGGGGATGTTTGCAAGAGAATGGACCAGATTGAGACATGGCAGAGACAGAGAGAGCGGCAGGGGGCGGGGCTTGCACAGACCCCCACTTAATGCCGTTATGTAAAAGGCTGTAATACACTCCGTAGTAGAATTAAGAGTTGAACTGTGGTGTTTCATTAGGCTAACTCAGCGCTGCGAGGCTGGAGTGATGTAACAAGGTTCACTTTGAAAGATCAGGCAGAGTTCAAACAGTTTGTGCATCGATACCGGAGGCGAGTGTGGATCAGACGAGAGAGCACACCAAAAGTTAGCTTGTTACCACTTTCTTGTTTTGTATGGTGTATACATATGTTTAATACTGTAATTACTGTCTATGGATCCAGTCTTTAAGTAAGTAAGTAAGTAATCTTTATGTATATAGCACCTTTCACAGACCAGAGTCTCAAAGCGGTTTACAATTGTTAATTTTGGGCATTTGTCTCTCACTCCACACAGAGATGGGAGCAGGGTCAGTACAGGAGGCACATGCCAGAACTATTGTACATATTTTTAGTGGTAGGGGAAACCGGAGCACCCGGAGGAAACCTACGCAGACACGGGGAGAACATGCAAACTCCACTCAGAAAGATCGATATCGATATAAAGAAACACAATTCTCGACGTATTTACCAAAGAAAATAGATCAAGAATTTATTTGCCATATGCAGTAAAACCCAGTATTTAAGTATTTTATTTATTCTGTCACCGTTATTCTCGTTGACTGCCAATGGCGTAATTGTCTGAGACTTTTGTCAAACTCCCCTCTTTTCGACCGGGGATTACAGGAGAACAAAACAAGCTAGAAACAAACTTATTTTTGCTGCTGAAAGTAGACAATAAAGTCTTTCAGAATCTGGTTTCATATTTCACATTGTCAGAGCACATAATATTCTGTGGGTCTTGAGAATCAGTGAAATCATCAAAAAACGGCTGGCAGTCAATGAGTTAATAAATAGATAATATTAAACCCATTTCTCCTCCACCGAACTGTGTCCAAACAACTAGACTTGACACATTAAAGTGATAGTCTGTAACTCTAAATGAACTGCAAATTTTAGGAAATGTGTTAAATTGACCTCCTGGCCTTAATTGTTGATATAAAATAAGTCATTTTATGAATTCTAATATCACGGGTAAGTCCCGCCTTCCCTTCTCTTAGCTATAGCTCAAAATCCACGATGCCGTTGAAGTTAACCAATCGAGTCATGCCAAGGGCTGTCAATCATCGGCGCTGATGCTCAGTTGTTTGTTTTCACGGAACCTCCGAATCAAGCCTCTATTATATACTGAACCTATATCCATAATCATTTATATACTGAACCTATATCCATAATCATTTATATACTGAACCTATATCCATAATCATTTATATACTGAACCTATATCCATAATCATTTATATACTGAACCTATATCCATAATCATTTATATACTGAACCTATATCCATAATCATTTATATATGAACCTATATCCATAATCATGTATATACTGAACCTATATCCATAATCATTTATATACTGAACCTATATCCATAATCATTTATATACTGAACCTATATCCATAATCATTTATATATGAACCTATATCCATAATCATGTATATACTGAACCTATATCCATAATCATTTATATACTGAACCTATATCCATAATCATTTATATATGAACCTATATCCATAATCATTTATATACTGAACCTATATCCATAATCATTTATATACTGAACCTATATCCATAATCATGTATATACTGAACCTATATCCATAATCAGATCCTCTGCAGATGTGTCCTATAATGTTCAATTCATGATAATAGCACTTCCTGGTTTGCCACGATCGTTTTTTGTGTGAATAAAAACATTATTTTTTTCATTAAACCTTTAACAGATAATTCTGAAAACCTCCGTCCATGTGTATTAATAATGTATATGTATAATGTGTTCTCTGATTAACATTTAAAAGTATTATGGAAACGTAAGCGTAGACCAATCAGAAAAGAAGGGGGAGGAGCTTGCGTCGTTTTTTTTAAAATCAAGTACCTCTCTCTCTTTCTCTCTGACAAACTCCAGACAATCACTTTAATATTTCCTTGGAGAAAAGCCAAAATCCAGGCCTATTTGCAGCTATAAAAAGGCCACATGTGACATCACCCGCAGCCCTCTCCTGCCACTCGTCCCGATCCGGATCCATTTCCAAAAGGTCACACACGAGCATCTATTTGCCCCAAAGTTTGCTTGACATTATCACTGTTTGCCCCCGATCCATCACAGAGCAGCTGCCGTCCCGTCTGCTGCCGCTCACAGCCCAAAATCTCAGCGCAAAAAGCATCGGGACGGAAATAGCGGGACTTTATTGGCTCCGGCGTCGAAAGCTGGAGTTGGAGAGAGTCCAGGGAAGAGGCAGAGAGCGATGAGATGCAGATGGAGGTCAGGCCGAGTCCACTGGGTTAATTTACTTCTGTCTGTGACGTTTGGTTGTGAATGTGGGAGGTACTGTACGAGACCGGAGCCGAGGGTACGAGGCTAATGGAGTGGCCATAACATTACGACCACTGAGAGATAGAGGGGGAAGGAGAGAGTAGGAGACTGGATAGCATTAGCATAAGCGGTCAGCATTTTAAGTAATGTTTTTGCGGTTTTGAGAAGTCGGTTTGAAGACGATTTTTACTATTTTAGTTGTTGACTAGTAACTTATCTAGATTTGTATTATTACAGTTGTTTACTGCGGCAACGGTAGCTCAGCATTGGCCTTTGAGCCTGAAGGTTGTGGGTTCAATCCCCCCACAAGACCTTCTCCACCGACAGCCACTGATGTCTGCTGTCGTTGGGTCCTCGGGCAAGACACTTAAACCCACTTTGGCTGAAAGATCATGGGTCTACCGTCACTAGAGCAGCCTCACACCCAAGTAAAGATAAAATCCCTCAGTTGTAGCACAAAGAAACAGAACTGATTTTAACCTGAATTTAAACATTGTCAGAGAAGAGGCCCGTCTCACATTTTCAGGAAGACTGCTCCAGATTTTAGATGCATGAATCTGAAATGCTGCCTCCACAAGTTTAGTCCTGACTCTGGGACCAGCAGGAGGCCAGTCCCTGTGCTCCTCAGAGTCCCAGCAGGAGGCCAGTCCCTGAACTTATATCAACAACCAGAACTTCCAATCTCCATCTCCCAAAGCTCACATCAGTCGGAGTTAAGGTTTTTTGCAGCGTGACTTGATTAAAAGAAAATCTCAGACGCCTGCTGTTTTGATCGGCTCTAGACAAAGCAATGAAGCACTTTGAAAAACTTCCATTCAAAAAAGCAGCCAATCACAGGCTAGCCCTGGAGCTGGGGGCCACACTTCTATCGGCCATATAGAGATGCAGCGATAGCGAGAACCTTTAGCCTCCCATCAAACTAACCTCTGTCACAGATAAGGCCTCCGTCATCCTATAATAAAAACATATATAAAGCCTCTGTCATCCTATAATAAAAACATATATACTGCCACTGTCATCCTATAATAAAAACATACATACTGCCCCTGTCATCCTATAATAAAAACATATATAACGCCTGTCCTCCTATAATAAAGACATATACTGCCCCTGTCATCCTATAATAAAAACATATATACTGCCCTTGTCCTCCTATAATAAAGACATATACTGCCCCTGTCATCCTATAATAAAAACATATATACTGCCCTTGTCATCCTATAATAAAAACATACATACTGCCCCTGTCATCCTATAAGAAAAACATATATACTGCCACTGTCATCCTACAATAAAAACATATATACTGCCCCTGTCATCCTATAATAAAAACATACATACTGCCCCTGTCATCCTATAATAAAAAACATATATACTGCCCCTGTTATTCTATAATAAAAAACATATATACTGCCACTGTCACCCTACAATAAAAACATATATACTGCCCCTGTCATCCTAAAATAAAAACATATATACTGCCCCTGTTATCCTATAATAAAAACATATATACTGCCACTGTCATCCTACAATAAAAACATATATACAGCCCCTGTCATCCTATAATAAAAACATATATACTGCCACTGTCATCCTACAATAAAAACATATATACTGCCACTGTCATGCTATAATAAAAACATACATACTGCCACTGTCATCCTATAATAAAAACATATATACTGCCCCTGTTATCCTATAATAAAAAACATATATACTGCCACTGTCATCCTACAATAAAAACATATATACTGCCCCTGTCATCCTACACTAAAAACATATATACTGCCCCTGTTGTCCTATAATAAAAACATATATACTGCCCCTGTTATCCTATAATAAAAAACATATATACTGCCCCTGTCATCCTATAATAAAAACATATATACTGCCCCTGTTATCCTATAATAAAAAAAACATATATACTGCCACTGTCATCCTACAAAAAAACATAAATACTGCCCCTGTAATCCTATAATAAAAACATATATACTGCCACTGTCATCCTATAATAAAAACATATATACTGCCACTGTCATCCTATAATAAAAAACATATATACTGCCCCTGTCATCCTATAATAAAAACATATATACTGCCCCTGTTATCCTATAATAAAAAAACATATATACTGCCACTGTCATCCTACAAAAAAACATAAATACTGCCCCTGTAATCCTATAATAAAAACATATATACTGCCACTGTCATCCTATAATAAAAACATATATACTGCCACTGTCATCCTATAATAAAAACATATATACTGCCACTGTCATCCTATAATAAAAACATATATACTGCCACTGTCATCCTACAATAAAAACATATACTGCCCCTGTCATCCTATAATAAAAACATACATACTGCCACTGTCATCCTACAATAAAAACATACATACTGTCCCTGTCATCCTACAATAAAAACATATATACTGCCACTGTCATCCTACAATAAAAACATACATACTGTCCCTGTCATCCTACAATAAAAACATATATACTGCCCCTGTCATCCTATGTTAAGGCCATTTGATCCACAACCCCCACACACCACCCCCCCACCCCACCCAACCCAAAACACCAAAAACCCACAAAACCCCCACACACCCCACAACAATCAACAAAAAAAAACACCACAACACCCCCCACCCCCCCACCCCCCCCCAACCAAAACACCCCCCAAACACCCCAACAACACCACCAACAACAAACACACCCCCCACACACCCCCCCCCCCCCCCACCCCACCACACCCACAACCCCAAACCCCCCACCACTCCAACTCAAACCCAACCCCCCCACCCAACCCCCCCCCCCCACCCCCACACCCAACCCCCCCCACACCACAAACAAACACACCCCACCCACAACACCAACAAACACAAACCACCCACAACCCACCCCCCCTACCCAAACACCCCCCACCCCCCAACAAAACAACCCCACACAACCCCCACCCCCACCAACCTCCAACACCCACCCCAACCCAAACCACAACCACCCCACACCACACAAAACACACCTCCACACCCACCCCAACAAACCCCCACCCCCCCCACCCAAAACCCCCCCCCCCCACACCCAACCACAAACACACCCAACCCACCACCCAACAAAAAAAACCCCCCCTCAAACCAAACCCCAAAACAAACCACAAACCCCCCCCACCCCCCCACACACCAACCACACCCCACCAAACAAACCACCCACTACACAAAAACAACACCAACCCCCCCACCCCAAAAACCATCAAACCCACAAAACCTAACCCACAAACAACCACAAACCCCAAACCCAAAACCCCCCAACCCAAACCACAACAACCACCCACCTTAACACATCAAACCCCAAACTCCCCCCTCCCACAAACAAACCCCCCCCCCCCCACCCACCCAACCAAACCCATTCAAATACAAAACAATACACTAAATACCACCCCCCCCAAACCCCAACCCCCACACAAACATTCAACCCCACCTCCATTCATACCCCATTCCCCCCTTACCCCCCCCCAATTACCTATATATACAAAATATATCCATCAATATATATATAACCCATATATACTCCAATCAATAATCAAAAAAAACATAAATATATAACTATCAAAAAAACCACACCACCCCCCCCCCCCCCCCCACACCCCCCCCCCCCCACACACCCCCCCCCCCCCCCAACCCACAAACACCCACAAACCCAATACCAACCCCCCCCCCCCCCCTACCCAACCCCATAACACCCCCCAAAACAAACCAAAAACCCCCCATAATAACCACACCCATCCAACAATTCCCCCCCCCACCCACCTACCCCCCACCACCAACCACCCTACCCCCCCACACACCACCTCCCCCACCCCCCAAACCCCACCCATCCCTACCCCCCAACACCCCCCCACCAACCCCCACCCACCCCCACCACCCACACCAACCCACCCCCACCCCCCCCACCAAAAACCAACCACCCCACAAAACACAACACCAACAATAACCCAACACCACACCACAAAACAACACCCACAAACACAACCCCAACCACCCAATCTCCCACCCCCAAAACACACACCACCCAAACACCCTCACAACTAATATACCAACACCTATCCCACACCACACCTCACACACACACACACACTATCACACCTCTCTTCCCCCCATCAACACAACCCCCAATCACACTCCCCACTACACTCACCACACATCTCCCTACACTCCTCACACTCACACTATCACCTCACACACCACACTCATCCCTCTTCTCCACTCTCACTACCCCCCTCTCACTCCACACTCACACCCATCACTATCTCACCTCACCTCTCCCCCTCATCTTTTCTACCCCTCTCACACTTTCTCTCTCCCTCTCACACCAAATCTCTTCCACTCTCACACCCCCATCCACTCCATCTCACCCTCTCACACCCCCACTAACACTCCCTCTCTCTCCTCTCTCACTCACTCTACTCATCCCACACTCTCCACACATCTCACTCACTCACACCCCTCTCACTCCTCTATCTCTCCCTCTCTCTCTCCCCTCTCTTCTCCCCACTCTCTTCCTCTCTCAACCCCAATACCAAAACCCCCCACAAAAACCATATACCCCCCATCCCCACATCCCAACCCTCCCCACACCACCCCCCACCAACCACAAAAAAACCCCACACCAACCAACCAACCTACAACACACACCCACCCACCACTACCCCCCAACCACCCAACCACACCAAACAACCCCCCCCCACACCAACCCAACCCACCCACCCCCCACCCCCCCCCCACACTCAACCCCCACCACCCCCACCTCAACACCCACCACCACCACCCCCCACCCCAAACCCACCCCCCCCCCCCCCCCCAACAACCACAACACCACAAACACCCCCAACAACAACAACACCCCAACCAAACTAACACCTAACCAACCCACACCATACAACCACCATCATCATCAAACACACCCCCTACAATAATTCAACCTCCCCCCTACAAATAACTCCCCCTTCCCAACAACACCCCCAACAACAAAAACCTCACAAATCCTCATCATACACACCCAACCTCATAAACACCATCCACAACACCACCAATCCACAACAAACCCAAAACAACTCCACCCAAACAACACCACCACACAACCAAACACCACCAACAACACAACCAACCCCAACCACAAAACCAACCCAACCCCACTAAAACAAACCCCTACCACAACAAAAACCAACAACAACCTCCACCCAAACAACAACCCAACCACACCACCAACACAACAAAACACCCCCCCCACCCCCAACAACCAACAACCAACCACCACACCCCCCCCCCCCACCCCCCCACCCACACCACCCACCCCACCCAACCCACCCCAACCACAAAAACCCCCCCAAACCCAATACCCCCCACCACCCCCCCAACCCCCCCACCCCCCCCACCAACCCCCAACCACAACCCCACCCCACAACCCCCACAAAAACAAACCACACCCACCAAACACAACACCACACCCCAAACACAAAAACAACCACCACCAACCCCCACCCACCCCCCCCCACCCCACCCCCCCCACCAACCCCACTACCCAAACCCAAACCCCAACACCCACAAAACCAACCACCCCCCCAAAACAACCCCCCACACCCACCAACCCCCCCACCCAAACACCCCCCCCACAAACCCACCCCCCCCACCAAACCCACCCCCCACAACACAAAAAAACCCCAAACCCAAAACCACCAACACACCCCACACAAAAAACCCCACCCACCAAAAACAAAAACCCACACCCCCACCCCCAAACAAACACCAACCCCCCCCCCCCCCCCCCACCCCCCCCCCCACCCATCAAACACCACCCCCACCCCCACCCCCACACCCCCCACCCCAAACACACCCCCCACCCCCCCCCAACCCCCCCACCAACACACACACAACCCCCAACACCCACCCCCCCACCCCCCCCCCCCCCACCCCCCACCAACCCCCCCCCACACCCCCCTCCCACACACACACACACCCCCCCAACAAACCACCCCCCCCCCCCCCACCCCCCCCCCCCCCCCCCCCCCCAAACAAACAAAAAACAACACAAACCACCCCCCACACCCCCCCACCCCACCCCCCCCACCACCCCACCCACAAAAACCACCCAACCACCCCCACACCCAACCCCCACCCCCCACCCCCCCCCCCCCCCCCCACCACCCCCCCCACAAACCCCCACACACAACCCACCCCAAACAACCCCCACCCCCCCCCCCCCCCCCCCCCCCCCACCCACAAAAACACCCCCCCACCAACCCCCCACACACCCCCCCACCCACACCCACACAACCCCCACCACCCACCACCCCCCCACCACCACCTCCCCCACCACACAACCCCCCCACCCCCCACCACCCCACCACCCAAACACCACCCCCCCAACCAACACCCACACCCCTCAACCCCTACCAACACACCCACCAAAACACCACCCCCCACAACCCCAACCCCCCCCACCCCCCACCCCCCCCCCCAAACCACACCACCCCCAACCCCAACAAACAACCCAACCCCCCCCACAAACCCCCCCCCCCCCCCCCCAACCACCACCCACACCACACAACACCCCAAACCACCCACACCCCAAACAACAAATCAACAAACCCAAACACCACACACACCCCCCCCCCACCCCACCCAACAACCCCCACCCAACCCAACCCCCACCCACACCCCCCCCACCCCAACACACCCAACAACCACAACCCCCCCCCCCACCCCCCCCAACCCCCCACACCCAACCCCCCCACCCCCCCCCAAACCACAACACACCACCACCACCAACACCCCCCCACACCACCCCCACACCCCACACACCCCAAACCCAACACCCCACCACCCCCCCACACCACCCACCAAAAAAAAACACAACCACCCACAAAACCACCCCCCCCCCCCCCCCCCAACACAAACCCACACCACCCCCCACCAAACCCCCCCCCACCCCCCCCCCACACACCACCACCACACACACCCCCCCCCCCACCCCCACCCCCCCCCCAAACACACACCCCCCACCCCAACCCACACCCCACCCACCCCCCCACAACCCCCCCCCCCCCCAAACCACCACCCACACACACCAAACCACCCCCCCCACCACCCACACCCCCCACACAACAAAAACCACCCCAACCCCCACACACCACCCCCAAACCCAACAACAACCACCACCCACCCCCCACACCCCCCCCCCACCAACCCCCACCCACCCACCAACACCCCCCCCACAACCACCAACACCAACCACCACCCCCCCCCCCCCCACCCCAACCCCACACCCACCACCCAACACCCCACCCCCACCCCCACCCCCCCCCCCAAACCACACCCCACACCCCACACTATCACCCAAAACCCAAACCCACCACCATCCCTAAACCCCCATCCAACACAACCCTACACAACTAACAAAAACCCAACCCAACCCAACCACAACCCACCCCCACCCCCCCCCCACCCACCAAACACACCCACACCACACCCCAACAAACCCCCCCCAACCCCCAACCCCCCCCCCCCCACCCAACCAAAACACACCCAACCCCCCAACCCCCAACCCCCCCACCCCCACACCCCCCCCACAACAACACCCCCCCAACACCCACCCCCAAACACCCCCCCCACCCCCCCCAACCCCCCAACCCCCCACCCCCACCACAACACACCACACCACCCACCCAAAACCCCCCCACACCCCCACCCCCCCCACCCCCACCCCCCACCCCCCCCCCCCCCCACCCCACACCCCACCACCACCCCCACCCCCCCCCCCCCCCCCCACCCCACCACAACCCAACAACCCACCCAACCCCCCCAAAAACCCACCCCCCCACCAAACCACCCCCCCCCCCCCCCCCCCACCCCAAACAAACACCCCAAACCAAACACACCACACACACCCCAACACCCAAACCCCACCCCCAACAAAAACAAACCCCCCCCCCCCCCCCCACCCAACACAAAACCACACCCCACACACACACCCAAAAACCCAACCCACACAAACCCAAACCCCCACCCCCCACACCCACCCACCACACCCCCACCACAACCACCCCCCACCCACAACCCCCCCCCCAACCCCCCCACCCCCCCCACCACCACCCCCCCCCCCCCCACCAACCCCAACCCCACCCCCCAACCCCCCCACCCCCAAACACCCCCCCCCCCCCCCCCCCACACCACCAACCACCCCCCCCAAACACCACCCAAACCCCCCCCCAAACCCCCCCCACCAAACCCCCCCCCCCCAAAACAACCCCCCACCCCCACACCCCACCACACCCACCAAACCCCCCCCCCACACACCCCCACCCAACCCCCCCACAACCACCCCACCCACCCCCACAACCAAACAACCCAAAACCCCCCCCCAACCCACACAACCACCCCACCCCCACCCACCAACCCCCCCCCCCAAAAAAAAACCCCAAAAAACAACCCAACCACCAACCACACCCCCCCACACACACCCCAACCCCCCCCCACACCCCCCCCCCCACCCAACCCACACCCCCCACACACACCCCCACCCCCACACCCCCACCACCCCCCCACCCCCCACCCCAACACCCCCCAAAACACCCCCACCCCCCCACCCCCACCCCACCACCCCCCCCCACCACCCCCCCCCCCCCCCCCCACCCCCCACCCCCCCCCACCACCAAACCCACCCAACAAACCACCAACCCCACCCACCAAACCCACCACCAACCCCACACCAAACCCCACACCAACCACCCAAAACCACCACCAACCCCAACCCACCCAAACCCCACCACCAAACACCACCCACCAAACCCCACCACCAAACCCACACAACCCCACACAACACCTCCACCAAACCCAACACCAAACCCCCACACCAAACCCACCCACAACCCCACCCACCAAACCACCCCACCAAACCCCCACCAACACCCCACCACCAAACCCCACCACACAAACAACCAACCCAAACACCCACCCCCCCCACCCCACAACAACCCACACACCACCACACCCCCCCCCACCCACCCCACCCACCACACCCACCCACAACCCCCCCCCCCCCACCAAACACACACACCCACCCCACCACAAACAACCACCCCAAAAACACCCCCACAACCCCAACAACCCAACCACACACACCCAACCCCACAACCACCCACAACACAACCAACAAACAAAACCCAAAAACAACCCAAACCCACACACACCACACACACCCCCAACCCCCCCCAACCCCACAACAACCCAACCCCCAAACCCACCACCCCCCCAACCCCCAACCCACACCAACCCACCAACCCCCACAAACCCCAAACCCCACCCCAACCCCCACCCACAAACCCCCCCCCAACCCCCCAACCCCCCAACCCCCACACCCAACACCCAACCCCCCCCCCAACCCCCCAACCCCCAACCCCCAACCCCCAACCCCCCAACCCCCAACCCCCCAACCCCCCAAACCCACCCCCCTACCCCCAAACACCCCAACCCCCCCCCAAACCCCAACCCCCCCCCAAACCCCCCAACCCCCCCCCAACCCACACACCCCCAACCCCCAAACCCCATCCCACCCCCCCCCCCCACACCCCCCCCCCACACACCCCTCACACAAAACCCCCCCAACCACCCCTACCCACCAAACACAACCCCCCCCCCCCCCCCACCCCCCAACACCAACACAACACAACATACCCCTTCATCCAAACCAACAAAAAATCCAACCAACCCCAAACTCTCCCATCACCCCCCACAATACCCAATAACCAAAAACACAACCCCCAACAACCACCCAAACCACCCCCCACCCACCACAAACCAACAAACCAATATAACAAACACCTACACACACAAACAACCACCCACACCACCCCCCCCCCCAACCACACACAACCAAACAAACCCCCCCACACCCACCCACAAAACAAACCCACCCCACCACCCCCCACCCCAAAAAAACATACCAACATAACAACACAAACAAAAATACCCCAAACACACCCCCAACAACACCCCCCCCCACCCCCCCCACCCCACCACCCCCCCACCCCCCCCACCCCACCCCCCACCCCCACCCCACAAACCACACCAAAACACACCCAAACAACCCACCCCCCACCCACCCAAAACCCCACCCACCCCCCCCCACCCCCAACCCCCCCCCCACAACCATCCAAAACAACCACACCACCCACACCCCACACACCCCCCCACACCACCACACACCCACCCCCCCAACCCCCACAACCCCAACCCAAACACATACCCACAACAACAACAACACACAACACCACACCCCCCCCCAAACCCCCCCCCACCACCACCCAAACCCCAACACCCAACCCACCACACCCCAACCCCACCAAACCCAAACACACCCCACCCCCCCCCACCCCACCACAAACCCAACCACACAACACCACCCCCCCAAACCCAACCCTCCATAACCCCAACCCCCACCAAATATAACACAAACCACCCAACCACCAAACCAAAACCACCCCACCCCCAAAACACACACACAACCCACCCTCCCACACCACCCCCCCCCCCCCCAAACCCCAAAAACCCCCCCCCCCCCCCCCAACCCCCCCCCCCACCCCCCCCACCCCCCCACCCCAACACAACCCCCCCACCAATACACCCCACCCAACCCCCCCCCCAAACCACAACACCCACAATCAATTCCACCACACCAACCTAAAACCAACCCCCACACCCACACAAACCACAAACCACCACACACCCCCCCCCCACCACCCCACCACCCCAACACCAACACCACCCCCACCTCCAAACAACAACACACACCAACCACCACCCCCACAAACCAAACCAAACACCACCAAAACATTAACAAAATAAAAACCCCACCACCCACACCCCCCACCCCCCACCACACACCCCCCCCCCCCCCCCCCACCAACCCCAACCACACCAACCCCAACAACACCCCCACCCCCCACCCCCCCCAACACCCCCACCAACCCACCCCCCCCCCCCCCCCCCCCAATCACCCCCACACCCACCCCCCCCACCAAACCCCACCACACCCACACCCAACCCACCCCAACCAACCAAACCCCTTAACCCCCACAAACCCCCCACCCCCCCCCCACCAACCCACCCCCCCAACACCCCCCACACCCCCACACATACACACCACAACCAAATCCAACAAAACCAACCCCACAAATCCACCCCCCATAACCACAAACACCCACCCCCCCCCACCACAAACAAACCCAACACTCCCCCCCAACACACAACAAACCAACCAAACCCCACACCACCCCCAAACCAACCCACCCCCCCAAAAAAAAAAATATCTTACCAACCACCCCACCCCCCACCCCCCCCCACACAACAATAACCCCCCCACCACCCCCAAAACCACTAACCACTCTAAATCTTTCCCCTACATTCTAAATACACTCAAATAACCCCCCCCACCACCAACCACAACCATACATAACCACCATTAACACCACCCACCCCAAACCCCCACCCCCCCCCCCCACCAAATAAAATAATCTCTCTCACCCCCCAATCAACTCATCCCCAACCTACATATTATTCTACAACAACAACCCCACCCCCCACACCCCACAAAACCCCCCCCCCCCCCCCCAAACACCCAACCACACACCCAAACCCAAACACCCCCCCCCCAAACACCAAACAACAACCACACCACACCCCCACCCCCCTTCCTATATACCAAAAAACTCCACTAAAAAACTCCCCAAAAAAAACATCTACCCACACCCCCTTCCCCCTACTAATTCCCCAAACCCCTAAACACCTAACAAATACTAACACTCCCATCAACCCCCACAAAACAACCCCCAACAACCCAAACCCCCCCCCACCACCTAAACACAAACCCACCCCCAAAACACCACCCCAATACCCAATCCCACACAACACAAACCACCCACCCCCCCAACCACCAACCAAAATACACCCCCCCCCACAACCACCAACCCCCCACAACCCACCATACACACAACCAAAAAACCCCCAACAACCCCACTCACCACCCACAAACCCACAAACCCCACACCCAAAACCCCACCTCAACCCTCATAACACCACCCAACCCAACCCAACATACAAACTACACAAACAAACCCAACCATCTCCCCCCACCCCCCACACACCAAAAATCCACCCCAAAACCCACCCCCACAACACCCACCCAATAAACCCAACACACCTCACACCCACCCCCCCCCACCACCCCACCCCCCCCCAACACCCCCACAACCCACACCACACAAACCCCACCCACTCCCCCACCCTACACACCCCCCCCCCCCACCACCCACCCCCCCCCCAACCACCACCCCACCCCCCCACAAAATAATCAATCTATTCCCCCACCCCCCACCCCTATAATATACCATACTCAAACCACCCTCACCCCCCCAACCCACTCACCCCCCTCACCCCCAAAACAAACAAACCAACCACACCAACACCCCACATCAAAAAACAACACCCATCCAAAACCAAACAATAATATTCCCCATTCTACTCTACTCTCACCCCAACCCTAATACCCCCCCTACCCCCCACACATTCACCCCCCCCAACCCCCCACCCACCTCAACCCCCATAACAATTCCCCCCCCCACTATAAAAACACCCACACCCATCATAAACCCCTTCCCCAAAATCACAACCCAAACACAACACCAAACCCCAACCCAACACCCCACACCTAAACACTCCCACCAAACACCCACTAATACCAAAAAACACCTCCAACCCCCACCCCCCCACCAACCAACAAACCCACCCACAAACCCCCAAAAAATACCCAAAAACCCCCCACCCCCAAACCCACCACACCACCCAACCAAACAAAAAAAAAAACCCCCCAAACCACCCCCCCCCCCATCCCCAACCAACACCCCCCCCCCCCACCCACCCCCAACCCAACCCCCTAAAAAAACTTAACACCAACCAACATCCAACCCCAACCCAACTCCCTACCCCCCCACCACCACCCAACCCTAACCCCCAACACCTAATCCCCAATCCCCCCCAAACCCCCCCCCCCCACACAACAAACACCAAATAACCAAAAAACAACTCAAACCTAATTCTAAAATCCAACCACAAAAAAAAACACACCAATCAAACAACCCACACACAAAAAATCCCCTCTCCCCCCCCCCCCCACACCCCCCCCCCCACACTCCCCCCACCCACAACCCACCCACAAAAACCCCCCCCACCCCCCCACACCCCCCACACACACCCCCCCAACCAACCAACCCCCCCAAAAACCCCCCACCACCACCAACCCCCCACACAACACCCCACCCACCCCAAACACCTTCCCCACCCCACCCCACAACCCCACCCACCCCCCAACCACCCCCACACACCCAACACCACCCAAAACACCCAAACACCCCACCCCCCCACCCCCACCCATCCCCACCACCACCAACATACACCCAACCCAATACCAATACCCAAACCAAAACCCACTTTATTCCCCATTACACACAACCCCCAAACACCCCATAACACCCCCACCCCCCCCAAAAACAAACCCCCCCCCCCCCCACCCACCACACCAACCACATAAATATACATCTCCCACACTTACCTTCACACCCTCATACTCATCACCTCACATACCACACACACCCCACACACACACAACACACCAACACAACCACTCACACACCACACCACTCACACAACACCCCCCCACACAACCCACACTCTCACACACACCCACACACAACCACACTAAACCACTCACTCTCCACAACAACACACACACACCCCACACTCACCCCACACACACCCCACACACACACAACACACCTCACACACCCAACACACCCCACAACAACCCACACACACACCACCACCCACACCACACACACACCACACACACCACACACTCACCCCCACACTCACCAAACAACACTCCAACACACACCCCCCCACACATCCCATCACAACCAACACACCCACAAACCTCTCAAAACCCCTCACTCTCATCCCCTCCTCTATTCCCATCTCACATCCACATCAACAAACAAAAACACCCAACCACATCCCCCAAACCACCCAACCCCCACCCCACTCATCTATACCAATATCAAAAAAACAAACAACTATACCCAACTCCAACATACCTATTAATCCTCCTCTTACCCCCCTCTCAATCACACCCTTCCCCATACCCCCTCATACTCCTTCCCCTCCCATCACCCCCCCTCCCAAACAAAACAAACTATAACCCCCCCACCCTCCTCCTATAACCTCAAACCCAAAAAAACAACCCCATCCACACCCACCACCCCTCCCCCCCCTTATCCAATCCCACACCCCCCCCCCCTTCACCCCTTCAACTTCCCCTCCATCTTCATTACTCCCTACAACTTTCATCCCATCCCCCAACCACATCATCTCCATTACAACAAAACCTACCCTTCCAACTACAATCACATCAACATACCCCTTACCTCCCCATCCCATCATCATACTCCCCCCCTAAATTACTATCCCCATCATTTAAAACACCCCAATCAACAATAACCACCCCCCATCATCATATCACTCCATCAACATATAACTCCCCAACCCATAAAAACCAACACAACCACAAAACCACCAACAACACACCACACCCCATACATCTACACCTCCCCATACCAAACAAACACCAACCCTCTAAAAATAACCCCCTTCCATCATCAACACACCCCAACAACTAAACACCCCTACATAAAACACACCAACAACTATAAACCCCAACCAATCCAATACACCATCAACAACAAAACCACCCCACAACCACACCCCACAACAAAAACACCACCCAACCCACCCCCCCCCCCCACAAAACCCCAAAAACAACCACAACCACCCAAATACCCACCCCCCCACCACCCCCAACACACCCCCCACCAAACCCCCCCCTCCACCCAACCCCCACACCCACCCCCCCAACAAACACCACAACCCCACAACCACCCAAACACAACCCTAAAAAAAAAACCACCCCAACACAAACACACACACCCAACATCCCACCCAAACCCATAAAAACAACCCACCAACACCCCCACCAACCCCCCCCCACACCACCCACCCCCACCAACCCCAACAACAAAACCCCCCCCACACCCACACCCCCACACACCCCACACACACCCAACCTCCCACCCCACAACAACACACACCACCCACCCCCACCAACATAACACAACCAACCATACAAACCACCACCCAACCCCACAAAAAACCCCCCCCCAAACATACAAACCCCAACCAAACCACCACAACCCCAACACCAACCCCCACACCCACAACAACACCAAACAACCCACACACCCCCCCCAACCACACCCCAACCCCCCCCCCCCCCCACACCCCCCCCCCACCCCAAAACACCCAACCCCCCCCCAACCCCCCACCCCCACAACCCCCCACCCCAACACACAACCCCCACCCCCCCACCCCCCCCACAAACCACCAACCACCCCCCAAAAACCCCACCCCCCCCCCCCCCCCCCCCCCCCCCCCCCCCCCCACAACACATACCCCCCCCCCCACCTCCCCCAAAAACACACACACCCACCCCCCCAACACAACCCCCCCCCCCCCACCCCCCCCCCCCCCCCCCCCCCCCCCCCACCAAACAAAAAACAACACCACACACCACCCAACACACCCACACCCCCAACCCCCACCCACCAACCCCAACCCAACCACCCCCACCCCCCCAACCCCCCCCCCACCCCCCCCCCCCCCCCCCCCACACCCCCCCCACCCAAAACCCCCCCACACCACAACCACCCCCACCAACCCCCCCCCCCCCCCCCCCCCCCCCCCCCCCACCCAAAAAACACCCCCCACCAACCCCCACACACACACCCCCCACCACCACCCACAAACCCACCACCCCCACCACCCCCCCACCACCACACCCCCCCACCCACCACAAACCCCCCACCACCCCCCCCACCACCCACCACCCAAACAACCCCCAACACAACCCACCACCCAACCCCAACAACAACCCCACCACAACACCACCCCCCAAACCCCAACCCCCCCCACCCCACCCCCCCCAAACCACACACCCCCCCCACCCAAACCAACACCCCACCCACCCCCCCCCACAAACCCCCCCCCCCCCCCCCCAAACCACCACCCAACCCACACCACAACACCCCCCAACCACCCACCCCCCCCACACAACAAAAACCAACACACCAAACACACACACAACCCCCCCCCCACCCCACCACAACCCACCACCCCAACCCCCCACCAACCCCCCCACCCAACACCACCCCAAAAACCACAACCCCCCCCCACCCCCCAACCCCCCCACACCCACCCCCCCCAACCCCCCCCAACACCCCCACCACAACACCACCCACCACCCCAACACCCCCACACCCACCCAACACCCCCACACACCACCCAAACACCCCACCCACCCCCACCCACACCACCCACCCAACAAACCAAAAACCCAACCACCCAACACCACCCCCCACCCACCCCACAACCACACCCACACACCCCCACCAAAACACACCCCCACCCCCCCCCCCCCCCACCACCACAACCACACACACCACCCCCCCACACCCACCCCCCCCCCCACACCACACCACCCCCCCCACCCCCCACAAACCCCACCACCCCCCCCCCCACAAAACCCCCCCCCCCCCCCCACACCAACCACCACACCACCACCAAACACCCCCAACACCCAACACCCCACACAAAAAACAACACCACCCAACCCCCACAAAACCCCCCAACCCCCAACACACAACCACCACCCACCCCACACCCCCCCCCCACCAACCCCCACCCACCCACCCAAACACCCCCCCACAAACACCAACACAAACACCACCCCCCCCCCCCCCCCCCAACCCCACCCCACCCACCCCAACACCCCCACCCCACCCACCCACCCCCCCCCCCCCCCAAACCACCCCCACCCAAACCCCCCCACACACCCCCCCAAACACCAAAACCACCACCCCCACCCCACCAAAACACACACCACCACAAACAAAAAACAAATACCACCCACACAACCACACCCCCACCCCCCCACCCACACACCCACACCACCCCCCACCCAAACCCCCCCCCACCCCCCCCAACCCCCCACCCCCCACCACAAAAAAAACCACAACACACCCCCACCCCAACCCCCACCACCCCCCCACCCAAACCCCCCCACACAACACCCAACACCCACCCCAACACCCCCCCCCCCCCCCAACCCCCAACCCCCAACCCCCCACCCCCACCCCCCCCAACCACAACCCACACCACCCCCCCAAAAACCCCCCCAACCCCCCACCCCCCCCCACCCCCCACCCCCCACCCCCCCCCCCCCCCCCCACCACACCCCCACCACCACCCCACCCCCCCCCCCCCCCCCCCCCCCACAACCCACCAACCACCCCAAAACCAACCCAAAAAACCCCCACCAACCACCCCCCCCCACCCACCCCCAAACAACACCACACAACACCACCAAACCACACCACCCCAACCCCCAAAACCACCCCAACCCAACACCAACCCCCACCCACCCCACCCCCAAACACAAACCCACCACACCCAACCACACCCAAACCCAACCACACACACCCCCAAACCCCCCACCCCACACCCACCACCCACCACCCCACCACAACCACCCCAACCCACAACCCCCCCACCCCCCCACCCCCCCCCACCACCCCACCCCCCCCCCCCCCCCCCACCAACCCCCCAACCCCACCCCCCCCCAACCCCCACCCCCAAAACAACCCCCCCCCCCCCCCCACCCACCCCCCCCACCCCACCCACCCCCCCCAACAAACACCACCCCAACCCCCCCAAACCCCCCCCCACCCCAACACCCCCCCCAAAACCACAACCCCCACCCCCACACCCCCCAACCCACACCACCCCAACACCCCCCCCCCACAACCCCCCCCACCAACCCCCCCAACCAACCACCCACCCCACCCCACAACCAACACCCAAACAACCCCCCCAACCCACAAAACCCACCACCCCCACCCCACCCAACCCCCCCCCAAAACCCCCAAAAAAAACCCCCACACCACAACACAACCCCCACACAACAACCCCCCCCCACACCCCCCCCCACCCCCCACCCCACCACCCCCCCCCACACACACCCCTACCCCCCACACCCCCACACCCCCCCCACCCCCCACCCCAACACCCCCAAAACACCCCACCCCCCCACCCCCACCCCACCACCCCCCACCACCCCCCCCCCCCCCCCCACCCCCCACCCCCCCCCCACACCAAACCCCACCCACCACACACCACCAAACCCCCCACCACAAACCCCACCACCAAACCCACCACAAACCCACCACAAACCCACCCACCAAACCCCACAACAACCCCCACCCACCAAACCACCACCAAACCCACCACCAAACCCCCACCACCAAACCCCACCACCAACCCACCACCAACCCCCACCACCAAACCCCACCACCAAACCCCACACCAAACCCACCACCAACCCCCCACCACAAACACCACCCACCAAACCCCACACCAAAACCCACCACCCCCCCCCCCCCCCCCCCCCCCCCCCCCCCCCCCCCCCCCCCCCCCCCCCCCCCCCCCCCCCCCCCCCCCCCCCCCCCAAAACCCCACACACAACACACCAACCCAACACCCACCCCCCCCACCCAACAACAACCACACCCCCCCAACCCCACACCCCCCCCCCCCCAACCCACCCAACACCACACACCCCACAACCCCCCCCCCCCCCACCAACCCACACCCACACCCAAAACACAACACCCAAAACAAACCCCCACAACCCAACAACCCACACACAACCAACCCAAAAAACCACACAACCCCCCACACACCAACCACAAAAATCCACCACACACAACCCCCAAACCCAACACACACCACAACACACCCAACCCCCCCCCCAAACCCCAACCCCCCAAACCCCCAACCCCCCCACCCCCCCCCCAACCCACACACCCCCCAACCCCCCAACCCCCACAACCAACAACCCCCCACCCACACCCCCAAACCCCAAACCCCCCCCAAACCCCCCCCCACAACCAACCCCCCCAACCCCCCCCCAACCCCCCAAACCCCAACACCCAACCCCCAAACCCCCCAAACCCCACAAACCAAAAATCCCCCAACCCCCAACCCCCCACCCCCCAACACACACCAAAAACCCCACCAAACCCCCCAACCAACATACACACTACACCCCCCCCTAACCCACCACCACCACAAAACACAAAACCCCCCAACCACCCCCCCCCCCCCCCCCCCACCTACCAACCACAACAAATACACCCTCACCTAAAAATAACAATACAAATACCCTAAAACCCACATTTAACACCTAACACCACCACCCCCCAAACCCCCCCCATACTCCATACCTCTATCCATCATCATATTTCAAATCATAATTTACCTAAAAATTCCCCCATATTCACTCCATCTCCCACAATCCCCCCATATCTTAAATCATCCAATTACATACACCCTTCCTACACACCCACCCTCAACAAACACCACAAAATACCAAATTTCATCTCTATCAATTATTATCTATATTACCACCCCCCCCCATATCCCTCCCACCCCCCCCCTATAAACTCTTCCCCCTTTCCCATTCTCCCTTTAAACCCCCCCTCTAAAACATCCCCCCCCCATATTTTTCCCCTAACCCTCACTAAACCACCAACAAAACAAAAATAACAACTACCACACCAAAACCACACAAAAAACCAAAAACCAACCACCAACCAAACCAACAACAAACACAACCCCACACATAAACCTACCAACAACCCATCAACACCCCCCACCCACCCCTCCCCCCCTCCCCCCCAACCCCCCCCCCCCCCCCAACCCCAACCCCCCAACCCCAAAACTACCATTATTACCCACCACCAAACCTCCCACCAAAACCAACACACCAAAACCCACCAAAACACCACCCTACCACCCCCCCCCCCCCCCAACACCCACCCCCCACCCCCCCCCCACACCCCAACCCCCCCCCCCACCACCCACCCACCCACAAACACCCCACCACAACCACCCCACCCCCCAACCCACCCAACCCCCACACAACCCCCACATAACAACCAACAACAACAACAAACCCAAAACCCACCCCACCACCCAACACCCAACCACACCACCCACCCCCACACACCCCCCCCCCCCCCAACCACAACCCACCCCCAACCCATAACTACACCCCCCCCCCCCCCCCACCCCCCCCAAAACCACCCACCACAAAAACCCCCCATAACCCCCACCCCACCAAAACCACAACCAAAAAACAAAACCACCCAAAAAAACAACACACACCAACCCCCCAACACCCAAACAAACCCCAACCCCCACACCCACCCCCCCCCCCCCCACAACCCCAAAACCCCCCCCCCCCCCCCCCCCCCCCCCCCCCCCCCACCCCCCCAACCCACAACCCAACACAAACCACCCCACCACCCCCCACCAACCCCCCAACACCCCAACAACCCCCACAACCCAACCACAACCCCCCACACAACAACAACCAAAAACCACCACACACACCCCACCCCCCCCCCAACCCACCAACCCAACCACCCACACCCACACCAAAAAACAACCCACCCCAACCACCACCCAACCCAACCAAAAAACACCACCACCACAAACACCCAACAAAAAACCCCCACACCAAAACCCAACCCAACACCAACCCAACCACCCCCCACACCCCCACCCCCCCAAACCCCCCCCACCAACCCCCCCACCCCCCCCCCCCCCCCAACCACCCAACACCCCACCCCCCCCACCAAACACACACCCACACCCAACCCAACCCAACCCAAACCCATCCAAAAAAACCACAACCCACCACCCCACACCCACCCCCCACACCCCCACACCCCCCCACCCCACCCAACCACACCAAACCCCCACAAACAAACAACCCCCCCAAAACCCCCCCCCCCAAACAACCTACCCACCCCCACCACAACACAACAACACAAACCCAAACAACAACAAACAAACAACCCCCACACCACCCCACACCCCCACCACCCCCCCCCACAAACAAAAACAAAACCACCCCCCACCCCCCCCCCCCCCACCCCCCCAACCCCCCCACCCCCCACCCACAACCTAAACCAACAAACCAACCAACACCCTCCCCACAACCACAACCCCCCCCCCCACCCCCCACCACACCCCCCAACCCCCCCCCCCCCCACCAACACCAACACACACACACCCCACACCCACAACACCACAACAACAACCCACAACAACCCCCCCCCCCCACCCCAAAACCCCCCCCCCCAACCCACCCCCACCCATCACCCACACCACCAAAACCCCCCCCCCCAACACCAAAACCAACCACCCAACCCCCCCCACCCCCCCCCCCCCCACACATAAACCCACCCCTCACAAACCACAAAAAACCAAACCCCCCAAAACCCTCCCCCCCCAACCACCCCCCACTACCCACATACCATACCCCACACAAAAAAACACCAAAACCAACACAAACTAACCACCACCTCACCACACCCCCAACACCAAACTCCCCCTCCCCACAAAACACCCCAACTAAAAACAAAACAACCCCCCCCCACCCACAAAAAACCAACACACCCCCCCTCCACCCCCCACAACCCACACCACCCAACCAAACACCCCCACCCCCCCCAAAACAAAACCCACCCCCCCAACACCCCCACACACCCCCACCACCCACCTCCACCCCCCCAAACACACCAAAACCAAATAAACCCCAACAACACACACCACCCAACCAACCAACAAAACAACAAACCCACAAAACACACACCACCCCCACCCCACACCTAAAACCCCCCAAAACCCAAAACCCACCCCACCAACACCCACCACAACAAAACACACACACACACAACCCCCCCCCCCCCCACCACCACAACCCCACCACCCCCCCACCCACACCCACACCAACACACCACCACCAACCACCCCACCCCAACCCCCCACAACCAACCCCACAAAACCCCCAACACAACCCCCCCCCACCCACACAACAACCAACACAAAAACAACAACAACCCACCCAACCCTCAAACCACCCCCCCCACAAACAACCCCCCCCCCCCCCCCCCCCCCCAACCCACCCCACCCAACACCAACCCCCAAACCCAACCCCCACATCAACCATACAAACACACCACCCCCCATATTACCCCCTCCCCCCAAAAACCCACCCCCCCCACCACCTCAACCCAAAAACTACCCACAAAAAAATCCTATACCTAATTTTATCAAACCCACTAATCAACACCATAACACACCACAATCACCACACAAAAACAAACAACACACCCTCACCACACACCAACCACCTCAAAAAACCAACCAAAACACCACCCAACCCCAACCCACCAACCCAACCAAACCAACCCAACAACAACCAACAACAACAACACCACCAAACCCACCACCCCACCCAACCCAAACTACACCCCCCCCCACCCCCCAACCACAACCACAACCCCCACCCCCCCCCCAACCCCCACCCCCCCCCCACCCCACACCTACAATACACCACACCAAAAATACCCAACCCAACAAAACCCCCCCATAACATACACCATCCAAATTACCCCCCAAATCCATCCCCATCCCCCCCCTATCCCCTAACCCCCCCTATACCTAAATATCAAATTAATCAAACTATAAAATATATATCCCCATCAATATATCTAAAATCAAAAAATAAACAAATAACAAACAACTCTACCAAACAAACAATACCCTCACCCCCCCCCACACCCCCCCTACCACTACCACCCAACCCCCCAACCCCCCATCAAACACCCAACCCAACCCACCCCCCAAACAACCCCCCCCCCACCCCACCAACCAACCCCCCCCCCACACACCCCCCACCCAAAAACCCACACACCCCCCCCCCAAACACCCCCCCCCACCCCCCCACCACCAACCAAAACAACCACCCAACCCCCCCCCACCCCAAACTCCCCACCTCAACCACCCAAATCACACAACCCCCACCCCCATCCCCCACCCCCCCACCACCCACCCAACACCACACCAACAACACCCACACCCAAAACCCCAAATAAATATACATTTTCCCCTACTCCCCCCCACATACCAAACCCCTCCCTTTCTCCCACCCTAAAACCAACCCACCCAAACACCAAATACAAACACATAACACAAATACACCCCCTTTTCTTACCACTCACTCCAAACAACCTCATCAACCCACACTACTCCTCACACACCCCCCATCACACAATCCCTCTCACTCCCCATCTCTCATCCTCACTCTCCCACTACTTACACCCCCTCTTTTACCCTAAACACCACACACACCACAACACCACATAACCACACACACAACCAACACAACACCACACACATACACCACCAACACACCACAACACCACACACACACCACACACACCACACAACCCCCAACACTCCCACACAACACCACACACACACCACACCCACACCACACAAACATCTACTACACCCCTCTCTACATCTCCAACACAACCACACTCACACCCCCCACTACATACCAACATCCTCTCATCTCCCCTCACACTCACCCACTCTCTCACACTCAACCCCTCTCTCTCTCCCCAACACAACACCAACAACCCACACACACACCACACTCAACCCCACCACACAATATACAACACCACCCATACAAACATATCCCCCCATACCACAATCCCCCCCCAACCACCCCCACTTACACCCAACCCCCCACCCCAATCAACCCCAACATACCCACACCCACCACCAACCAAACACCAAACCCCACCCCACCAATAACCCCCCACCAAAAACACAACCAACCACAAAACCCCCCCATCTCCAACCCCCACCAACCCACCAACACCCCCACACCACCAAAAAACACCCACCCCCACAAAAAACCCCCACCACACACCCCCCACCCCAAACCACCCCCCCCCCCCCCCCCCCAACACCAACAACACCACCACAACAACACCCAAACAACAAAAACACCAACCACAAAAACACCTACACAAAAACACCAAACCACAACCTACTTCCCTACAACAAAACCACCAACATCATACTACACCAACAAACTAACCTACCAACACAAACCACCCAACAAAACAAACACCCAACCACATTAACACCAAACCCTCTAAACACATACATCATACCAAACACCTACAACAAAAAACAAAACCACACCCAAACCACACCATCAACAACATCAACCCTAATCAATTACACCACCACAACAACAACACACCCTTACCACAATAAAACTACAACACATACACCACCTTCCACTCCATACTCACCCTTCCAACTTACCCCCCCCCCCTCCCATCTACATACTCCCCTTACCATCTTATAAAAAACCCTCAACCCCCACTCACACAACAACAACAACCCCCCCCCCCACACCCCCACCCAACACCCACCATCAACTCCACCAACCCAACCATCCCACACCAATCTTCCCCCATATCCAACCAACAACCATTACCCCCCCCCACCACCCACCCACCAACCCCCCAACAAACCCCAACCCCACAATCCCCACCCCCCCCCATCAAAAACCCCCCCCTATTTAACAAAAACCCACCCCAACAAAACCAATACACCCACACCCACCCCCAAACAACATATTCAACCCTCAACAACCAACACCCCCCATACCCCACACTCAACACACCCCCCCCACAACAATAACCCCACAAACACCCAACCCCCCCCCCCCCCACAACCCAAAAAACCCCCACAACACCCAACCACCCCACCCAAAACATCCCCACCACCACCCACCCCACCCAACCAACACAACACACCACCACCAACCCCCCCCCCCCCCACAAACAAACCCAATCCCAACAAACAAACACCCCACCCAACACCACCCACCAAAACACCCAAACACCACACCCCCCCCCCCAACCACACCCCAAACCCCCCCCCCCCCCCCCCCCCCACCCCCCCCCCCCCACCCCCAAAACACCAACCCACCCCCCACCCCCCACAAACCACCCACCCCCCACACCACACACACCCCCACCCCCCCCCCCACCCCCCCCCCCACACCCACCAACCACCCCCAACACAAACACCACCCCCCCACCACCCCCCCCCCCCCCCCCCCACCAACCCCCCCCCCCACCCACCCACCCACACAAACAAACCCCCCCCCACCCCACAACACCCCCACCCCCCCCCCCCCCCCACCCCCCCCCCCCACCCAAACAAAAAAACCAACAACCACACACCCACCCCCACACCACCCCCCCCCACACACCACCCCCACCAAAAAAACCCAACACAACCACCCCCCCACCCCCACAAAACCCCCCCCCCCCCCCCCCCCCCCACCCACCCCCCCCCAACCCCCACCCACCCACCCCCCCCCACAAACCCCCCACACCACAACCCACCCCCCACCAACCCCCCCCCCCCCCCCCCCCCCCCCCCCACCCCAAAAAAAACCCCCCCACCCAACCCCCCCCCCCCCCACACACCCCCCACCACCACCCCCAAACAACCCCCACAAACCCCCCCACACCCCCACCCACCACCACCCCCCACCCACCCAAACACACCCCCCACCACCCCCCCACCCAACCCACCCCACCCAAACCACCCCCCCACACACACACCCCACCACCCCCCCAACCCCCAACCAACACACACTACACAACACCACACCCCCCCTCACAACCCAACCCCCCCCACCCCCACCCCCCACCAACACAAACCACCCCACCCCCCCAAACCCAACAACACCAACCCCAACCCCCCCACCCCCCACAACCCCCCCACCCCCCCCAACACACAACCCTCACCACAACCCCCCCCACAACCCCACCCCCCAACCCACCAACACCCCCCCACACAACAAACCAACACAACCCAAACACCACAAACAAAACACACCCCCCCCCCCAACCCACCCACAACCCCCACCCACCCCCAACCCCCCCACAACCCCCCCACCAAAACACCCAACAAACACAACCCCCCCCCCCAACCCCACCAACCCCCCACACCCCAACCCCCCCCACCCCCCCCCCCCCCCAACAACAACAACAATACACCACCCACCACCCCAACACCCCCCCCCACACCACACCACAACCCCCACACACCCAAACCCAACACCCACCATCCACCAACACACACACAACCACCCAACAAAAAAATCCCAACCACCCCACACCAAAACAACCCAACCCCCCCAACCCCCCCCAAACAACCCCCACAACCAAACCCAACCCCACAAAACCCACCCAAACCACCCCCCCCCACACACACCAAAAACACACCCCCCCCCACACCCCACACCCCCCCCCAAACCCAAACCCCACCAACACCAACCCCAACCAAACCCCACCCCCCAACCCCCCCCCCACAAACCCCCCCCCCCCCCCCCCAACACCAACCACCCACACACACCAAACCCCACCCCCCCCCAACACCCAACCCCCCCAAACAACAAACACAACACCCCCAAACCCCCCCCAAACACCCCAACCCCCCCCAACAACCACCCAAACCAAAAACACACCCACCCACACCACTCCCCCCCCCCCCAAACAACACCCTCCAACCCCCCCCCTCCAAACACCCCCCCCCAAAAACCACCAAAACCAAACACCCCCACCACCCCCCCACCCCCACAAAATTACCCCCCCCCCCCACCCCCCCACCCAAAAAAAAACCCCCACCCCTACCCACCCCCCACCCCCCCACCCCCCCCCTAAAACACACCAACCCCAAACCCCCCACTAACCACCAACCCCCATACACCCAACACACCACAACCCACTACCCACCCAAACAAACCAACTATAACAACACACAAAACCAAATCCACAACAACCCCAACCCCACCCCACAAACAACCAAAACCCCCCACACAACACCCACAAATACCCACCAACCACCCCCACAACCCCCCCACCCCCACCCCACCACTACACAACCCCCACCAAAAACCCCCCAACCCCCCCCCCCCCCCACCCACACCCCCCCCCCCCCACACAAAACACCCCCAACACCCACCCCCCCACTCCCCCCCCCCACCCACACCAACCCCCCAACCCACCCCACCACCCCACCCCAAACACACCAACACCACCCACCCAAAAACCCCCCCCACACCCCCCACCCCCCCCCACCCCCCCACCCCCCCCCCCCCCCAACCCCACCACCCAACCCACAACACCACCCCACCCCCCCCCCCCCCCCCCCACCCCACCCACCACACCCCATCAAACCAACCCCAAAAAACCCCACCACCAACCCAACCCCCCCCCACACCCCAAACAACCAACAACCCAAAAACCCCCACACCCCACCACCCAACCCCAAAACACCCCCAACAAACAACAACCCACCCCCACACCCCCCCAACCCCAAACACAACCAACCACACCCCCACACACACCAAAAACCAAAACCCAACCCACACACACCCAAACCCACCACCCCCCACACCCACCACCACCACCCCAACCACAACCACCCCACCACAACCCCCCCAACCCCCACCACCCCCCCCCACCACCCCACCCCCCCCCCCCCCACCCCACCCCCCAACCCACCCCCCCCCAACCCCCCCCACCCCCCAAACACCCCCCCCCCCCCCCCACCCACCACCCCCCACCACCACCCCACCCCCAACCACACCCCACCCCAACCCCCCCCCAAACCCCCCCCACACACAAACACCCCCCCCCCCCCCCCAAACACACAACCCCCACCCCAACACCCCCACCCCACACCCAACAACACCCCCCCCCCCACACACCCCCCCACCCAACCCCCCCACCAACCACCCCCCCCACCACCCCCAACAACCCAACACCCAAACCACCCCCCCCCAACCCAACAACCAACAACCCCACCCACCAAACCCCCCACACAAAACCCCCCCCCCCCAACCCCAATACAACCCCACACCACCCAACACAACACCCAACACAAACACCCCCCCCAAAACCCCCCCCAAACCCCCCCCCACCCACCACCCACCACCCCAAACCCCACAACCACCACCACCACCAAAATCACCCACAACAACCCCCCCCACCCCCCACCCAACCACCCCAAAACACCACCCCCACCCCCCCCCCCCCTCCCCCACCCCACCCACCCCCTCAACACCCCCCCCCCCCCCCCACAACCCATCCCCCCCCCCACCCCCACCAAACCCCCCCCCCCAACCCACAAAAAACACCCAACCCCCCCCACCCCACAAAAACCACCCAACCAATAAACTACCCCCCCACAAAACCCCACCAACAAAAACCCCCACACACCAAACCCACCCCCCACCAACCCCACACACCAAACCCACCACAAACCCACACAAACCACCACCCCCCAAACCCCACCCCAAAACCCCCACACCAACCCCACCAACAACCCCACCCCCAAAAACCCCCACCACATAAACCCCACCCCCCACCAAACCCACCACCACAAAATAAACCACCACAAAAACCTCCACAACAAAAACCCCCCTCCCCCCCCCTCCAAAAACCACCACCCACTCAATATACACCCACCCCCAACCCCTACACCAAACAACAAAACAAAAACCCAACCCAAAAAACCCAAACCACAACCCCACCAACAAACACCCCAAAACCATAAACACCTCCAAACCCACCACAACACTCCACACCCCCCCCCCCAACCAAACCCACTCAAACTCCCCCTCCCCACAAAAAACACACCCAACTACCAAAACCCCCCCCCCAAATCCAACCCCCAACCATCACCCCCAAATCCAATCCTCAATCTTCCCTATCCCCCTATATCCCCTCTCATCCTCCCCAAACCCCTCCTTACCTCTACCAAAAAACTCAACTCTCAACCCATAAACACACACCCCACCCTCACACACACAACTAACCCCACAATAAAACAAAACCCCACAAAACCCCCACAACCAACCACCAACCTTACCCCAAACCCCAAAACCCACCCCCACCACCAAAAAACAAACTTCCACACATCCCCCACACCCAAAAACACCCCCCCCCCCCCACCCAACTTCAAAAAAAACCAACCCAACAACACAAAACCCACTACACCCCCAACCACAAAACAAACAAACCACAAAAACAACACAACCCCCCACCCCCAAAACCACCAACCCCAACAAAATAACCCCACACCCCACAACCACAAAACCCCACCACACCTCACCAACCACAAACCCACCCCCAAAAACACCCCAATACCACCCAAAATAAACCACAATAACTAACACCCCAATAACCCACCAATCACCCCCACAAACCAAAATATTACACATAACCCCCCCCCCCCACCCAAAAACCCCAAAAATAATCTCCCTACTCCTAATACATAACACCCCCCATAAAATACCCTTAAACCCACAATAACTCAATCACCCCACCCCCCCCCCCCCAAACCCATAAACCAAACAACACCACCACCACAACACCACACAAAACATACCAACAAAACAACAACACACCCAAACCACCCACCCACACACCAAAAACCACAAAACAAACCCCCAAACACCCCCCACCACCACCCCCCCTCCACAAAACACACACACCCAACAACAAAACAACCCCCAACCCCACCCCCCCCACACCCCACAAACAAACACACAAAACACCCCACAAAAACCCATCAAATAAAACCCCCCACCCCCACCACCCCAAAAAAACAACAAATATACACACACAAAACAACACCACAAAACATACTCACACAAAATCAACCCCCCCCCACCCCCCCCCCACCCCACCCCACCCCCCACCCCCCCCCACCCCCACCCACCCCCAAACCCACCCAAACAAACCACACCAAAACCCACCAAAACAACCCCCACACCACCAACACCATAATCAACACCACCCACCCCCTACCCCACCCCCCCCCCCAAACACCCTTCCAAAACAAAACTCAAAAAAAAATCCACTCAATCCCAAAAATCAACTCCAAACCATCCCCCCCCCAAACCCTCAATACCCACCTAACAATTATCTTCAACATCCTTCCCCCTTCCCCATCCTTCCTTCCCTTCCCTTCCCTATCTTCCCCCAACCCCTTCCCAAACCCTACATACATCCTTATACATTACAACCACCCCCATCCCACACCCCCCACTCATCCTCCCCCATTCAAACAACCCTAACACTTTCACTCCACCCCAAACCTCCCCACCCCACCCAATAACAACCCCCCTCCCCCCCACCATTCCATACACCCCCCCCAATACCAACCCCTCCCTTTATACCCCCCCCTCCCCCCACCCCCCAAAAACACAATACAATACCTTAACCAACAAAAAACCACAAAAACCACCAACCCCTAACTAACTCAACACACACACATCCCACCCCCCCATACCTCCCCCACCCCCACCAATCCCCAAACAATAACCCCCCCCCCACCACACAAACCACCAACCTCCAACCACCATACCCAATACACATACTCTCCCCCAAAACAAATCCAACCCCTACCAACCCACCATACCCCCCATTCCACCCCCCCCCCCCAAATATCAAAAATCATCCACCCTATAACCCCCACAATACTACCATACCACCATCATATTCATCTCCATACCTTCCTTACCCTAATTCCCCTACATACCACCAACCAAAACACAAACATCAAACACCCCCCCCTACACCCCAAATCAACACCACACAAAAACAACACATCCCCCCCTCAACAACACCCCCCCAACAAAATACCTTACCAAACACAACCCCAACAAAAATAACATCTATTAAACCCACCACCCTAAAACATAACTCTCATTCCCAAACAAAACACCACCCCCAACCACCTCCACCCCAACCCAACTACCCCCACCATACCCCCAAACAAAAAACCCCAACCAAACCCTCTAAATCCCATATCCCCCCTCAAAAACCACCCTAATTTCCCCCCCCTACCCTCTCCCATACCTCAATTACCCCCTAAAAAACCTTACCCATATAACCTATTCAAAAATCCCACCCACCAACCCAAAACCCTCAAACCACACCATCACCCCCCTCTACCCCCCCAACCCCCCCTAAACTCCCCCCCCCATCCACCTCCCTAAAAACCCAACAAACTAAAAAACCCACAACTTACTCCCACCCCACCCACATATCCCATCATTACCTACCCACTATCATTACATCTTATTCTAAAACCCAAATAATCTTTTTACTACTTCCCCCTCCTCCTCCCCCCCCTCCCTACCCCCAAACACCCCCCCCCTCCTCCTTAATAATTCTTAAACACCACCCACTAACCCCCCCCCCAACACAAAAATCTACCAACCCCATACCACAATCCAAACATACCACATACCCAAAAAACATTCCTACAATTCAAACATACCAACAAAAAAAACCCCCCACCCACCCCCCCCCCCCACAACATCCCCCACCCAACCCAACAACAAACAACCCCCATAATAATAAACAACAACAACCCAAAACAAAATCAACCTACATATATAATCCCACCACAACCCCCCCCCCCCACACCCAAACCCCAACCCACACCACACAACCCCCCACCACACCCCCCCAACACCCACACACAACCCCCCACCCCCCCCCCCCCCACCCAAAAACCCCACACCCACAACAAACCACAAACACCCCCAAAACACCACCCAAACCACCCCCACAACCCCCCCCAAACCAAACACCATCAACACCAAACACACCCAACCAACCACACACAAACCACACCCCACCCACACCCCCCCACCACAAACAACCAACCCACAATAAACCCATACAACAAACCCCAAAATCACAACCCACCCCCCCCCCCCACCACAAACAACACAACCCCCCCCCACACAACCCACCCCACCCCCACCTCCACCACTCAAACACCCCACCCCCCCACCAAACCAACCCCCCCCAACACCCCCACAAAAACACCCAACCCACCAAACCCCCCCAAAACCCCCACCAAAAACCCAAAAACAACCCACACCCACCAACCCACCAACAAACAAACAACTACACCCACCAAACCAAAACCCCCACCCCCCACCACCCCAATAAAACCCCCCCCAAAACCACCACTCAAACCACCCCCCCACCAAATAAAACCAACTCCCACAAACCACCCCCCCCCACCACCCTACACCACACAAACCCCACACACCCCCCCACCCACACCACACCAACCCCACACCCCAAAAACCACCCACCCCCAACCCCACCCACACCCACAAAAACCCAACAAAACCCCCCCCCACCCCAAAACCAACCAACCCATACTCAAACCCACCCACAAACCCCACCCAACCACACACCCCCCCCACCCCCCACAAACCAAACCCCCCACCCCACACCCCACCAATACACCCAAACACCAACAAACCCCACACACCCCACCAACTACCAAACACACTCCACTCAACACCCCCCCCTACCAATACCACCAACCCAAACACCACCCACCCCACCACCCCCCCCCAAAACACAACAAACCAAACCCCACACCAACTATAAATCAACCCTCCTAAAAAAAACCCCCACACAACCCCAACACCCCCACACCAAACACCACACCAACCACACCCTCATATACCCTCCAAACTAATACCTAAAACATACACCCACCCACCCCCCACAACCCAAACATAACCACACAAATCAACCAAAAACAACCCAAAACAACCAACCCACCTCCACCACCCCTACCCAACAATACACCCCCCCCCACCCCCCCCCTCCCCCCCCCTCACAACCCCCCCATATCCCCCCCCCCCCCCCCCCCCCACCACACCCCACACCAACAAACAACCACAAACAAAAATACAACACCCTATCTATCCCTAACCCCCCCTCACATAACAACCTTACACAAATCCCATCAACCCCCTTACCCCCTTCACCCCCCCCACTACCAAAAACACCCAATAAAAAATCCCAAAAAACTAACTAAAACCCAAAACTATATCAAATACACAAACACACACACCACACAAAAAACAACAACAACACAAAACCCCACACACCCCCCCCCCCACACCCCACCCCACCAAACCCCCCCCCCCCACAACCCAACCCACATACCCCCCCCCCTACCCCACCCCCCCACCACCCCCCCAAACACCCCCCCACCCATACAACCACCCCAAAAACCCACCACCCAAACTACCCCACACCCACCCACCCCACCCCCACCACCAACCACCAACAAACCCCACTCTCCCCCAACCACCCCTATTCCCCCAAACTCCCCTCTAACCCCCCCCCAAAACTCACAACCCCCCACCAACCCCATTAATCCCACCTCCACCCCTCCCTATCCACACCCCAACCCCCACCTATCCCCCCAACACCACAATACCAATTATAAATAATACTTATACCCCCTAACAACTCACAACCCACCACCTACCAAAATACCCCACCCCCCCCAAAACAAAACCACCCAACACAACTTCCAACTATCAAAAAAACACCCCCTCTACAACCCCCACATCACACCTCACACACCACACACACCCCACACACACCACACAACACACCACAACACACCACACACTCCACTCACACACCCAACACTCACCACACACTAACCAAACACCCACAACCACACCCAAACACCACACACACACAACAACCCCACAACACAACCACACACACCCCACAACACACCCCAACACCACCACACACACCACAACAACCCCAACAACCCAACACACCCACAAACACCATCACACACACAACAAACCAACCCACACCACACACACCCACACACAACCACACACACACCACACCAACCACATCACACACCACTCACCCAACACACACCACACACACACCACACTACAACCACACAAACCTCAACTCACCACAAAACACCACACAACACACACACACACCCACACACAACCCCCCCAACCCCACCCCCCAACAACCCACACCACCCACCCACCCCCCACAAAACCCAACACACCCACACCCAAAACACACCACCCCACCAACAACAAACCACCACCACAACCAAACCACCAACCCCCCAAACCACACCCACAAAACCCCCCACACCCCCCCAACCCCCCCCCCACCCACCCCCCCCCACTCAACAACCCCCACCCCCCCCCCACAACAACCAACCAACAACCACCCCACCCCCAAACCCCACCCCCCCCCCCCAACCCTACCACAACCCCCCCACCACAACACCACCCTTACCCACAACAACACCAACCATCTTATACCCCCCCTACCAAAAACCTCCTATCCCATCAAAACACCAACCACATATAAAAACTCCCCCACTTCATCTTATAACACCCAACCATCTACATCCTCCTTCCAAATTATACTCACCTTCCCCCCCCCCCAACTTCAACACCCCCAACCCACAACCCACACCACCAACAAAAACACCAACCCACAAAACCACCAACAAAACACACCAACCATCACAACACCCCCCAACCAATACACAAACCAAAACCACAACAACACCAACACAAAAAACCACTAACAACACACCAACCAAACCAAACCACACTCCACCACACCAACACACAACCACTACCCACACACCACCACCAACAACAAAACCACACCCCCCACCTCCCCCCACCCCCCCCACACCACCCACCACCCCCCCCCCCCCCCCCCCCCCACCAACCAACCCCCCCCAACCCCCCAAACACCCCTACCACCCCCCCACCCAACCCCCACCCCCCCCCCACCCACCCCCCCCCACCCCACCCACACACCCCCCCCCCCAACCAACCACCCACAAATACAAAACACACCCACCAAAACACAACACCCCCACCCACCCCCCCCCAAACACAAAAACTACACCACACCCACACCCACCCCCACAACCCACCACACCCACCCCCCCCCCCCCCCACCAAACCCCAACACCCCAAACCACCCAACACCCAAACTCACCCCCAACACAAACAAAACCCCAAAACCAACACACACACAAACACCCACACCCACAACCAACCCAAACCAAAAACAACAACCCACAATAACCACCCCCCCCCCAAACCAAAAAATAATACCCCCATTACCCCAACAAACAAAACAACACCCAACAAAAAAACCCACCACCAACAACACCACCAAACCAACAACCCACCCCCCCCCCCACCCACACCCCAACCCCCCCCCCCCCCCCCAAAACCCCCCCAACCCCACAAACACCCACCCCCACCCCCACCCCCAAACCCCCACCCCCCACAACACACACCACCACCCCCCCCCACCCCCCCCCACACCCCCCACCCCACCACCCCCAAACACCCAACCCCCCCCCCCCCCCCCCCCCCCCCCCACCAACCCCCCCCACCACCCACCCACACAACAACCCCCCCAACACCACCCCCCCCCCCCCCCCCCCCCCCCCCACCCACCCCCCCCCCCCCCACCCCAAACCCAAAAAATCAACACCCACACACACCCCCACTCCAACCCACAACCCCCCCACCCAACCCACATACAACCCACCCCAACCACCCCACCCCCCAACCCACCCCCCCCACCCCCCCCCCCCCCCCCCCACCCACCCCCCCCACAAACCCCACACACAACCCACCCACCAACCCCACCCCCCCCCCCCCCCCCCCCCCCCACCCAAAAAAACCACACCCCACACAAAACCCCCCCCCCCACACCCCCACCACCACCCACACAACCCCACACCCCACCACCCCCCCACCACCACACCCCCCACCCCCCACCCACACACCCCCCAAACCCCCCACACCCCACCCCACCCAAACCCACCCCCAACAAACACCCACCACCACCCCAACCCAACCAACACACCCCACCACAACACCACCCCCAAACCAAACCCCCCCCCCACCACCACCACCCCCCCCAACAACCCCACACCCCCACCCCCCCACCCCACCACACCAACCACCCCCCCCCACAAACCCCCCCCCCCCCCCCCACACCACCAAACACAACACACAACCCACCCCCAACCACCCACACCCACAAACAAAAAAACAACACAACCAAACACCCACAACCACACCACCCAACCCCCCCCCCCCACCAAAACACACTAACCCCCCCCAACAACCCCAACCACCCACCCACACCCCACCCCAACATACAAACCCCAACAAAAACAAACCCCCAACCCACCCCAACAACCAAACCACACACACACACCCAAACCCCCACCCCCACCAAACCAACACACCCCCAATCACCACCCACACCCCCACAACCACCCCCACACCACCCCCAACCCCAACACCCCAAACCCAAAACCCACCCACCCCCCCCCCCACCAACACCACCACAAAAACAAACAAAAACCCAACCACCCCAAACACCACCCCCCCCCCCCCCACCCCACCACCACACCCACACAACCCCCCACCAAACCCCCCCCACCCCCCCCCCCCCCACACACACACAACACACCCCCCCCCCACCCCCCACCCCCCCCCCCACCAACACCCACACCACCCCCCCCACCCCAACAAACCCCAAAAAAAAAAAAAAAAAAAAACCACCCCCCCACCAAACCCCCCCCCCCCCCAACACCACCACCCACACCACACCACAAACCACCCCCAACACCCCACACCCCCCACACAACAAACACACCACCCAACCCCCCACACAACCACCCCCCAAACACCCAACACAAAACCCCCCCCACCACCCACCCCCCACACCACACCCCCCCCCCACAACCCCCACCCACCCCCCACAAACACCCCCCCCCCCCCCATCAACCTACCAAATCCTTACACCACCCCCCCCCCCCCCCCCCACCCAATTCCCCATCCCCCCCCCTACATCAACTAAAATCCCCTCCCCCCCTACACACACCCCCCCCCCCCCCCACCCAAACAACCAAACTAACACTTATACCCATTTCCAAATTCCTCCCAACAACACATCACCCCTACCCCAACCACCAATAAATCTCATCCCTAAATTTTCCCTTCATTTAAATTAACTCAACTCCCTATAATTCACCACCCCCACCCCCCCCCAAACCACCCCAATAATCCCCCCCTCTACCCCAAACTCCTACACCCTCCAATATCCAAAAAAATCCCCCCCACTTCCCCAAACCCCAAAACCCCCCCCCCCCCTCCCCAATTTCCCCCATCCCAAAATAAACCCAAATATCCATAAACCCCCCAACCTCCAACCCCCCCCTCCCCACACCCCCCACACCATATAAACCTCATCCAAACAACCCCCCATTATACCAAAACAAACACCCACCCCCAACAAACTTCCCCCCCAATTACCACCCCCCCCCCCTCAACCCACCATCCAACATTCATCTAAATATCCCCATACCCAACCCAAAATTCCACCCCACACATCCCCCACCCCAAAACAAAACAAATAACCCCCCTTAAAACCCAAACACCCCCCAAACCAACCCCACCCTCATATACCCAAACTAAACAACCCCCTCCCCCCCCCCCCCCCCCCCCCACCCCAACACCACACCACACCTCAAAATAACCCCCCCCTCCCATATTTCCCATAACCCATTTTCTCCACCAACCTACCCTATCCATCCCCCACACCCACACACACACCAACCTAAAAAACAACATAACCAAAACAACTCCACCCCACCCCACCCTAACCACCCATAACCACCCCAATCATACAATCAACCCACACACCACCCACAAACCACAAACAACAAAACCACCCACACCCCCACACACACCCCAAAACCCAACCCACAACAAAAAACCCCCCCCCCCCCCCCCCCCCCCCCCCCCCCCCCCCCCCCCCCCCCCCCCCACCACCCCCAACACCCCACACCACCAACACCACACACACAACACCCACAACCCACCCCCACCCAAACCCCCCCCCCAACACCCACCACCCCCCACCACCCACCCCCAACCACCCCACCAACACCCCAAACACCCCCCCACCCCCCCCACCCACCCCCCCAACCCACAAACACCCCCCCCACCCACCCACACCCCCACACCACCCCCCCCCCAACCCACACCACCCCAACCCCCCCCCCAAACCCCCCACTCACCACACCCCCCCCCAAAACACAACCCCCACCCCCACACCACCCCCAAACCACCAACACCCCCCCCCACCAACCCCACAACCCACCCCCCCCACCCCCACACACCCCCCAACCAACCCACCCCCACCCCCACCCCACACCCAAACACAAACCCACCACCCCCAAAACCACACACAAACCACACCCCAACACCAAACCCCACCCCCATATCCCCCAAAATTATAAAACAAACCCCACCAACCACACACATACACACCAAACTCTCACACCCAACACCCCCCCACAACCCACCCCCCAACCCACCACCAACCACAACAACACCCCCACACAACACACCATTACCAACAACAACCCCCACCACACCCCCACACCCCCAACCCCCCAAACCCCAACCACCCCCAAAAACCCCACCCCCCCCCCACCCCCACCACACCACCCCCCCACCACCCCCCCCCCCCCCCCCCAACCCCCCCCCCACACCAACCCCACCCACACTAACACCAACCCCCACCCACAAAACCCACCACAAACCCACCACCAAACCCCACACCAAACCCACCCCACCAACCACACCAACCCCACCACCAAACAACCACCAAACCCCACCACAAACCCACCACAAACCCCACACCAACCCCCCCCCACCACCAACCCCCCACACCAAACCCACCACCAACCCCCACACAAAACCCACCACCAACCCCACCACAAAACCACACCAAACCCACCACAACCCACCACCAAACCCCACCACACAACACCACCAACCCACAACCACCCCCACACCCCACACCAACCCACACCCCCACCACCACCCCCCCACCCCCACCCCACACCACACCCACCCACCACAACCCCCCCCCCCACCAACCCAAACCCACACCCACACAACACAACACCCCCAAAACACACCCCCCACAACCCAACAACCACCCACACAAACCCAACCCCCCACACACCACACAACAAAACAACCACAACCAAAACCCACCACACACAACCCAACCCAAACCACCACAACACACCCCCCAACCACCCCAACCCCCAACCCCCCCAACCCCCCCCCAACCACAACCCCCAACCCCACAACCCCCAACCCCCCAACCCACACCACAAACCCCACCAAACCCCCCCCCCCAACCCCCACAACCCCAACCCCCCAACCCCCCCCCAACCACCCAACCCACCCCAACCCCCCAACCCCAAACCCCCCACCCACAACCCCCCCAAAAACCCCCCCAAACCCCTACCCCCCACCCAATACCCACACCCCCAAACACCCACCCCCAAACCCCCAACCCCCAACCCCAAACCCCAAACCCCCCCCCCAAACCCCACAAACACCACCAAACCCCCACCCCCCCCCTAACCCAAAACCCCACCCACCACCCCCACCCACCCCCCCCCCCCAACACACCCACAAACCCACCCAACCACACCACCCCATCCACCAAACAACACCAAAACCCACCCCCCACCCCCCCCCCCCACCACCCACCCACACACCCACCACAACAACACCATCCAACAATCCAACAAACCAACAACACACCAAACACCCACACCAACACCACAACACAACCCAACCACCCCAACAACCCACCACCCACAACACACCCCCAAACCCAAAAACACTACCAAAAAACAACAAAATACACACCCAACTACCTCCACCCCCATACATCACCCAACCCTACACCCAAAAACCCCCACTCCAACCCCCACCAAAAACCCACACCACACACACCACCCAAAAAAAAACAAACCACAAACACACCCCACCCACACCCCCAAACCACCCCACAACCACCCCACCCCCCCACCACCACCCCCCCACCCCCCCCCCACCCCCACCACCCACCCCCACACCCCAAAAATCCCCCCCCACCCACAAACACACACCCAAACCAACACACACCCCCCACCCCCAAACCCCAACCACCCCCCCCCCCCCCCACCCCCACCCCCCCCCCAACCAACCCACCACAACCCACCACCCCCCCACCCACAACACCCCCCCATCCCCCACCCCCCCACACCACCCCACCAACCCAACCATAAAACAAAAATAAAACAAACCCCAACAACAACCCCAACAAACAAACAACACACACAACCCCCCAACCACAACAACCCACAACACCCAACCACCACACCCACACACCAAAAAACCCCACCCACACCAAACACCCCCCCCCCACACTCCCCCACCACACCACTAAACAAACCCACCCACACACACAAACCCCCCACCAAAACCCCACCCACATAAAAATAACCAACCACCCTCCCTCCACCAACCCAAAACCAAAACAAACACCCCACAAACAACACACATCCCCCCACAACACCCACCCCCCCCCCCCCCAAAACCCACAAAACCCCCCCCACCCCACCCACCCCACCTCCCCCCCACCACCCCCCAAACCCAACAACAAAACCACAACAACCCCCACCACACCACCCCCCACAAACCAATCCACCCCAACACTCCCCAAACACCCCCACACCAAACCACCAACCCCCAAAAAAACATACCAAACCCCAAACAACCCCAACAACCCACCAACCCCCACCCCCCACCACACACACACCAACCTCCCACCACAACCAAACCCCCCAAACACAAAAACAACAACACACAACCACCCACCCCCCCCACCCCCCCCAAAAACCCAACCAACAAACAACACCCCCCAACCACATACACAACAATAATCCCCCAACCAAACCCAACCAAACCAACCCCCAACCCCAACCCCCCACCCCACCACCCCACCACCCCCAACACCCACCAACCACCCCCACACCCCCCCCCAAACACCCCCACACCACACCCCCCCACCAAACCACCACACCCACCCACCCAACCAACCAACCCCCAACCCCCAACACCACAACCACCACCCCACCACCAAACAACCCCCCCAATACCCACCCCCACTACCCCCAACCCCCCAAACTCCCCCCCCATAACACTATACCCACCTCAATAACTCCACACACCCATATCCCCCCCACCCCCCAAAACCCACAAAACCCTAACCCCCACCCACATAATACACCATAAACTATCCCCCAAAACCAAAAACCACCTTTCCTCCTCCACCCACAACCACACCCCCCCCACATCCAATCTAATACTAACCCACCAACCCCAATAACCACCCCCCCAATACCCCCAAACATCAACCAAACCATCCACAATAAAATCTAACATTTACTCCAACAATCCCTATCAATCAAACTCCAATACACCTAAACACACACACTCCCTCCCCTACCCCCACACCCCCACCATTACCAAACACAACCCCCCCCAAACAAACTCCAACATCACTCTCATCACCCAATCAAACATCCCCCCCCCCCCCACCCCAAAACAATAATACACTCATCATCCCCCCACCCCCACCCCCCCCCTCCACCCCAAAATTCCCACCCCCTTCCATCCCCCCCTAACCCTCTCAACAACAATCCATCTCCACCCCCCCCCCAATACATCAATATAATCAATCCACAAACAACCCCCCCCCCACCCCACCCACAAAACCCCACAATCACCACATATTACCTAAACACCAAAAAAAAAACACCCCCCCCACCAACCTCCAAAACCCAAACCCAAAAAACATCAACACCCACACACAACCCAACAAACTACCATACCCCCCACCAACCCCCACACCCCCCCCCCCCAACACACCCCACCAACACCCCAACACAAACCACCCACAACCAACAACACCCCTCACCACCAAACCAACAAAACCCCCACAACCCCCACCAAACCACCACACCACCCTTACACAACTACCAAACACAATCACCAACCCAACACCCCTCAAAAACCACACACCCCCACCCACCCCCCCCAAACCCCACCACAAACCCACAAACCCCCCCACCCACCACCACACACCAACCACAACACAACAACACCCAACCTAAACCCCCCCAACCCCCCACCCCAAAAACCACCCCCCCAAAACCCACCCCACCAACCACCACCACAAACAAACACCCACACCACCCACCCCCCCCCCAACCAACCCCCACCCACCCCACCCCACCCCACCCCCCCACCCCACACCCACAACAACCCCACCCCCCAACCACCCCACACCCCCAACCCCCCCCCCCCCACCCCCCACACCACAAAACCCCCAACACAACCCCCCACCCAAAACACCAACCCCCAAACAAACCACCAACAACCACACCAACCCACACCCACCACCCCCCCAACACCAACCCCACACACCCCCCCCCACCAACCCCCACCCCCAACACACCACCCACAACCCAACACCCAAACAAACCACACCCCCACCCCCCAACTAACCCCCACCAACCCACAACACCCAACCCCCCCCCCACCACCCCCCAATCACAACCCCACACCCCAACCCTAATCCCCCCCCAACAAAATCACCCACAACTCCAACCCCAAAAAATAACACCAAACCCCCCCCCAACCCACCACACCCCCCACCAACCACACCACCAACCACCCCAAACCCACACAACACCAACAAAAAACCACCCACCCCAACCCCCACAAACCCATACCAAACCACACCCCCACAAACAAAAACAAAAACCAACACACCCCACCCCACTCCCCCCACCACCCCCCAACTACAAACCCCCACCCCACCCCCCCCACCCCCCAACCCACCCCCCCCCCACCACCCCCCCCCCCACACCCCCACACCCACCCAACCACCCACCACACCCCCCCAACCCACCACCCCCAACCCCCCCCACCACATCACTCCAAAACCCCAAACACCCCAATCCCAACCCCCCCCCCCCCCCACAACACAAAAACACCACACAAACCCAAAACAAACAATCCATATATATATCAATTAAAACACAAACACCCACAAAAACACACAAACACAAAAAACCCAACCACCCACCCCCCCCCCACAACCCCCTCACTCCCCCCCCCCCAAACCCCCCCACAAACCCAACCCCCCCCCACCCCCCCCCCCCCACACCCCCCCAACCCCAAACATACACCCCCCACAAACCCCCCAACCCACACAACCCCCCACCCCACACACCACCCACCCCAACCCCCCCACACCCCACCCCCCCAACAAACACCTCCCCCAACCCCCACCCCCCACAACCCCACCCCACACCATCACAAAACCCCAAAACACAACCCCTACACCACCCACCACACACCACCCAAAAACCACCAACCCAAACCCAAAACCAATAACAAAACCCAACACCCCCCCCCCCAACCCACACCCCCACCCCAAACACCCCCCCACAACCCACCCCACCCCCCCACTACACCCACAAAAACACACTCCACACCTACCCCCACACACACCTACACACCACACACACCAACCCCCACACACACCAACTCACATCACTTCACTCCCACTCACATCCCCCTCTCTCTCTCCTCTTTCTCTCCCCTCTCTCATCCCCCCCCTCATCACATCCCACACACACCACACACACCTCACTCACCCCCTCTCACCTTCCCACAACACAACCCACACACACCCCCACAAACTTCTACTCCCTCTCTTCCACACTCACCTCACACACTCCTCATCTACCACACAAACCTACACACACCTCTCTCTCTTCCCCCCTCTCAACATCCCTCTCCCTCTCCCCTCTCTCTCAATCTCTATACCCACACTCTACACCACACACTCCACACACACACCCCCACCACACACACCAACTAACCACACATCACCCCCCCTCACTCTCACCCCTCACACATCCCCACTCACACACCACTACACTCCCCCTCACACACCCACTCACTCACCACACACCACCAACACCAAACCAAACCCCCCCAACCCCAATTCCCACATATCCCATCATCCAATCCAACCACCCCTCATCCTATAATACCCCTCTCACTAAAAAACATACCCCTATCAACTCCTCTTCCTATAACCTCCCTCCTATTACCCCTTACATCAACCCAACCCATCACCAACCTACCCCCCCAATCCCCCTACCAATCCACACCAACAATACTATACCCACACTTCCTCCCCTATACACCTCCAACCCCCCTAATCTATCAACCCCCATCCCTCCCATCCCACCCCCTCCCCATTCCATCCCCCCCCCCAACCCCCCCCCCCCCCTTCACCCTTCATCTTCACCCCCCCCTCCTCTTATATTCCCCCCTTCCATCTTCATAAATCCCCTTCCTCTTCAATACTCCCCCCCTTCCATATTCATACTCCCCTTCCATCTTCCATACTCACCCCCTTCAATCTTTTTACTCCTTCATCTTATACTCCCCTTCATATCTTCCAATAACTCCTTCCATCTTCCTACTCACCTTTCATCTTCCATACACACCCTTCCATCTTCATACTCCCCTTCATTTATACTCCCTTCCCATCTTATACTCTCTTCATCTTATACTCCATCCATCTCCCTCCTCACCACTTAATCTTATAATCCCTTCATCTACCCTACTCCTACAACTTATATCCCCTATCATCTTACATACTCCCCCCTTCCATCTTCCATACTCCTTATCTCATACTCACCTTCCATCTTACCCCTCCCCATCGCATACTCCTTCATCTTATAAAAAACCCACACCAACAACCCCACACAAAAAAACACACCCCCCCCCCCCCCCAACAACCACCCCACCCCCCCCCCCACACCCCCCCAACACCCCCCACCACCCCCAAAACCCAAACCCCCCCACCACACCCCCCACACCCCCCCAACCCCCCCCCCCCCCCACAACCCCCCCCCCACCACCCCCACAAAAACAAACAAACCACAACCACCAAAACACAATCACCCACACCCCCCCAAAACAAAAAAACCATCCAACATTACCAACTCCACCCCCCACACCCCTACCCCCCACCAAACCCCACAACACAACCCCACACTAAACCCCCCAAACTACCCCCAACTACAAAAAATCCCTAACAAAACACCCCACCATATACAACACCAACCCAACAAAACCCATCATTCTATCCCCTCATCTACTCCACATCTAAAAAAAAACCCCAACAATAATTATTTCCACCCTTTCCCCCCCAAAATTCAATAACTACACACCCCACCAAAAATAACCCCCCCCCCCAACAAACATACCTAATCTCACAAAAAACCCCCAAACAACACCACCCACCACCCACACCATACCCCCCCCCCCCCCCCACCCCCCCCCCCCCAACCCACACCAACACCCACCCCACCCCCCCAACCCACAACCCCCACCCCACCACACAACCCCCCACCCCCACCCCCCCACCCACACCCCACCCACCACCCCCAAACAACCCACCCCCACCCCACCCCCCCCCCCCCCCAACCCAAAACCCCCCCCCCCCACACCACACCCCAAACACACACACCCCCCAAAACCACCCCCCCCCCCCCCCCCCCCCCCCCCCCCCACCCCCCCCCCCCCCAAAAAAAAAACAACACCAACTCCACCCCAACCCCCCCAACCCCCACCCCACCCCACACCAACAACCCAACCACCCCCACCCCCAACCCCCCCCCCACCCCCCCCCCCCCCCCCCACCCACCCCCCCCACAAACCCCACAAAACCCACCCCCCACCAACCCCCACCCCCCCCCCCCCCCCCCCCCAACCCCAAAAAACACCCCAACCAACCCCCCCACACACCCCCACCACCACCACACAAACCCCCACCACCCCACCACCCCCCAACACCACACCCCCACCACCAACACCCCACCACCCCCACACCCACCCTCCCAAACCCACCCCCCCAAACACACCCACCACCAACCCCCAAAAACACACCCCACCACAACACCACCCCAAACCCAACCCCCCACCCCCCCCCCACACCCCCCCCCCCTCCCAACCCACACCAACCCACCCCCACCCACCAACACCCCACCAACCCCCCCCCCCAAAACCCCCCCCCCCCCCCCAAACACCACCCAACCACACCACAACCACCCCCAACCACCCACACCCCCCAAACACAAAACAAACACACAAAAACCACAAACCACCAACCCCCCCCCACCCACCCCACCAACAACCCCACCCCCCCCAACCCCCCACCAACCCCCCCCCACCCAACACACCAAACACCCACAACCCCCCCCCCCACCCCCCAACCCCCACACCCCAAACCCCCACCCCACCCCAACACCCCAACACACACAACCCACCACCCCAACCACCCCCACACACCCCCCACACCCCCACACACCCCAAACCCAACACCCACCACCCCCCACCCACACCACCCACCAAACAAAAAAACCCAACCACCCAACAACCCCCCCCCCCCCCCCCCCACACACCCACACCACCCCCACCAAACCCCCCCCCCCCCCCCCCCCCCCCCCCACCACCCACCACCCACCAAAACACACCCCCCCCCCACCCCCACCCCCCCCCCCAACACCACACCCACCCCCACCCAACCAAACCCCACCACCCCCCCACAAACCCCCCCCCCCCCCAACACCACCACCCACACCACACCACAACCACCCCCAACACCCACACCCCCCACACAACAAAACACCCACCCAAAACCCCAAACAACCCCAACCCCCAACAAAACACCACCCACCCCCACCCCCCCCCACCAACCCCACCCCCCACAAACACCCCCCCCACAACCACAACACAACCCCACACCCCCCCCCCCCAAAAACCCAACCCACCCACCCAAAACCCCTCCCCACACCCCACCCCCCCACTCACCACCCACAAACCCCACACACCAAAACCCAACACCCCACCCACCCCCCACCCACAACCAACCCCACAAAACAAACCAAAAACCAAACCACCACACTCAAACCACACCCCACCCAACCCACCCCCCCACAACCCCCACACCACACCACCCCCACCAAACCCACCCCACCCCCCATACCCCCCCCCCCCAACCCAAACCACACAAACACCCACACCCAAAACCCCACCCCCAAACCCCCACCAACACCCCCCCACACAACACAACACAACACCAACCCCCCCCAAAACACACCACCCCCCCCACACCCCCAACCCCCCCAACCCCCCCACCCCACCCCCCCCCCCCCCAACAAAAACAAACCCACCAACCCAAAAACCCCACCCCCCCCCCACACTCCCCCCCACCCAACCCACCACCCCCCCCACACCCCCCCCCCCCCCCACCCCCCCAACCACACCCCCCCACACCACCACCCAACCCCCCCCCCCCCCCCCACCCCCACCACCCCAACAACACACCCACAAACCCAACACCCAAAATACCCCCCCCCCAACCATCCAACCCCCCCCCACCCCCCCACCCCAAACCCCCCAAACAACACCAAACCCAAACACACCACCTCACACCCCAACCCAAAACCACCCCCAACAACAACCAACCCCCCCCCCCCCCCCCCCACCCCCCCCAATACAAACCCACCCACACCCCAACCACACCCCCAAAACACCCCAAACACACCCAAACACCCAACCCCAACACCACAATCCACACACAACCCTAAACCAACCCCCCCACCCCAAAACCCCCCCCAACCCCCCAACCCCCCCACCACCCACCCCAACCCCCCCCCCCCACCCAACCCCCCCCAAACCCCCACCCCCCCACACCCCCCCCACCCCATAAAACCCCACCCCCACCCCCCACACCCACCACCACCCCAAACACACCACCCCCCCACACCCCCCCAAACCCCCCCCCCACCCCAACACCCCCCCCCAAAAACAACCCCCACCCCCACCACCCCCCCCACCCACACCCCCCCACCAACACCCCCCCCCCCACACACCCCCCCAACCAACCCCCCCCCACACCAACCACCCCCACCCACCCCCACAACCAACACACATACCACCCCCCCCCAACCCACACAACCCACCCACCCCCACCACCCACCCCCCCCCCAAACCCCAAAAACATCCAAAACCACCAAACAACCCCCCCAAAAACACACCCCCCAACACCCCCCACCAAAACCACAACCCACCACACACCACCACCCCCCCCACACACCACCCAACCCCCCAAAACCCCCCACCCACAACCCCCCCCCACACCCCACCCCACCACCCCCAAAAACACCCCACCCCCCCCACCCCCCCACCCCCAACACCCCCCCACCACCCCCCCCCCCCCCCCCACACCCCACCCCCCCCCCCACCACCAAAACCCCAACCACACAAACCACCCAACCCCCCACCCACCCAACCCCACCAACAAACCCCACCCCTAAAACCCACCCACCACCATACCCACCCTCCAAAACCCACCAAAAAACACCCCCAACCCTACCATACACCACCACTAAATTACACCACCAATTACCACCACCAAAAACCAACACATACAACCACACTCCCAACAAACCCACCTACCCAATAACCTACCCCTACCCCCCCCCCCCCTATTACACCACCCCTACCAAAACCCCCCACCCCACCAACACCCACCCAACCAAAAACCACCCCCCCCCCCACAAATCCCACCAACAAACCCAACCCACCCAAACCAAAACCCCCACACAATCCACAAACCCAAACAACAACACCCCAACCCCAACACAACCCACACCCCCACCCACACCCCCCCCAAAACCCACCACCCACCCACAACCACCCACAAACCCACCCCACCCCCACCCAACCCCCAAACACCCACCAACAAAACATCACACCCCATAACACTCCCCCAACCAACCCAACATCCCCACCCTCCAACCAATCCCCTACCCCCCCCAAACCATCACAACACACACCATAACACAACCAAAACCACCAACACAACCAAACCCACACACCACCCCACACAACAAAAAACACCCCCAACCCCACAAACACACATAACCCACCCCAAAACCCACAACACCAAAAACACACAAAAACCCCACAAACCACCCAACCCCCCAAACACACATAACAAAAAAAACCAACCAACCAACCCCCAACAAAACAAAACAACCCCCCCACCACATTCCACCAAAACCCAACCCCCATACACCACAACCCCCAATACACCCCAACTTACAACACACAAAAACCAAACCCAAATAACCAAAATTACCAAACAAACACACCAAATACCCACCACACCAAAAAATTACCAACCATTACAAAATACCACCAAATAAACCAAATTAACACACCAATAACACCAAACCCTAAACAACTTACCACATCCAATCAAACAATTACCAACCAATTACCTAACCCCAAAACCCCCCCCCCCCCCCCCCCCCCACCCTACCAACACCCCAAAAACATCTCCCTCTCCCAAACTACATACACCATCCAACCCAACCCAACCAACTCATCACAATACCACCCCCCACCAAACCCACACATACCAAACCCCACTATCCATCAATCATATTCTAAATCATAAATCCCTCCATACCCTATACACTCAAATACACCCCCCCAAACCCCAAATAACCTTAAAATACCACAAAAACACAACCCCAAACCCACCCCCCAAACCACTCCCCCACCCCAAACACACCACCAACCCAACACACACAAACAACCCACACACCCCCCCCCAACACCACACACAAACAAACACACAAACCCCCCCAACCCCCCAAAACAAACCACCCCACCACCCCCAAACACCCCAACCACAAACAACCACACAACCCCCCCACACCACCCACAAACCCCCCAACCCCCCACACCCCACCCCACCCCCCCCCACCCCCACCACCCACCCCCACCCAACAAACAACCCAAAACCCACCAAACCACACACCCCCCCCCCCCCAAACCCAACCTACCCACCCCCCCCCCCACCACACCCCCCCCCCCCACCCCCCACAACCCACACAACCACCCACCCCCCCCCACACCCCACAAACCCCCCCCCCACCCAAACCCAACCCACCCCCCACCCACACACCCAACCCCCAACACCAACCCCCCCACAACAAAAAACAACAACAAACACACCCCAAACCCCCCACAACCCACCCAACACACAACCACCCCCACCCCAACCCCCCCACACCACACCCAAACCACCCAACACCAAACACACCCCCCCCCCACCACACCCCCCACCCCCCCACCCCCAATCCACTACCACAAAAAAACCCACCATACCCCCCCCCACCAATACCCCCCCCCCCCCACACACCCCCAACCCACCAATTAACACTACATACCTTCAACCATAAAAATATCCATCAAAAACATAACAAAAAACAAAAACCCCACCCCACCCCCCCCAAACCACCCCACCCCCCCCCCCACAACCCCTAAACCCCCCACCCCCCACAAACCCACCACACCCCTCCAACCCCAACTTACCCAAATCAAATAACACACCCCCAACACACACCAACCCCCCCCAAAACCCCAAACACCCCCAAAACAACAACAATACACCCCCCCCTAACCCCATAACACCCCAACCCCCCACACAACAACACCAATACACCAATCCACCCAACCCCCCCAAACCCCCACACCCCCAACCAACACACTATCAATCTCCCAAACCCAAAAATACCTCATCACACCCAATACAACACCCCACAAATACCCTTCCCAACAATTCACAACACCCAACCACATAATCAATCCCAATTATATCCCCACCAACCAATAACAAAACACACAAACCCATCACAAACCCCTACCCCCACACCCTCCACCCCAAACTACAACCCCACCCCAACCAACCCCCACCCACCACACCACACCAAAACTCCCCAACACCCAAACCAACACCCCCCAACAAACCAACACACCCACCACCCCAAACCCACAAACCCCCCACACCCCCAACACCCCAACACCAAAACCCCAACCCCCCCCCCCCACACCCCCCACCCCCCCCACACACACCCCCCCACCCCCCCACACCCCCCACAACACAACCCACCCAACACAAACCCCACCAAAAAACAACCCACCACACAACCCCCCCCACCCCCACACCAACCCCAAACCCCACCACCAACAAACACACACAACACACCCCAACCAAACAACCACAAAACAACCCAACCCCCCCCCCACAAACCAACAACAACCCCCCCCCCCCACCCCCCCAACCCCCCAACCCCCCACCCCCACCCCAAACCCAACAACCAAAACACCAAACACCCACCACACCACACACCCCCACCCCACACACCCCCCCCCGACCCCCCCACCCCCCACCACCACCACAAACACACAACCCCAACTCCATCCATCCCCCCCAACCAAAAAAAACAACCCCACCACAACCCCCCCACCCAACCACCCCCCAACCCCCCACCCACCCAACCACACCATCCCTCCCCACACCACCACAACCACCACCCCCCCCCCCCCCCAATCATTAACAAACATACACAACCACACCCAACCCCACCCACCAAACACCAACCCACAAACACAACAAACTCCAAAACACAACCAACAACCCCACCCACCCAATCAACACCCCCCAAAACCCCAACAACAACACCAAACAACACACACCCCACAACCCACACAAAACCAACACCACACCACAACCCCCCACCACACACACACCACACAAACCCCCATCACACCCATACCACAATCAAACCCCAACACACCCCCCCCCCCCCCCCACACCAAACCAAAACAAACCCCCACCACCCACCACCCCCCCCACCCACAACCACAAAACCCCCCCCCAACAACATACCCCCCCCCCCCCAACTCCCCCAACAAACCCCCATCCAACCCCACCCAAACCACCCTAACCCACCAAAACCTATCCATTCACCCAACACAAACCACATCAAACATTCATTCTAATATATACCTACCCCACCCAACAACCCCCCCCAACCACCCCCACAACCATAATCACCCCCCCAAAAACACCACCACTCAACCACCACCCACACACTCTACAAAATAACCCACACCAACACCCCCCCCAACACCCACACAAAACCACAAACCCCCCTAACACCCCCCCACCCACACCAACACAAACCACCCATCCCCCCCCCAACCCCCACCTCCCCACTCACCCCCCCCACCCACAACCCCACACCCATTACCAACAAATACCCCCCCCCCACCCAAACCACAATACCTAACACAATCCTCCATCTTCAACCTTCCTCAACCTCCACACCCCAATCTCACTCATACCAACATCACAACACCACCTACTAAAAAAACCCCCCAATCCCTCAATCACAAAACCCCAACAAAATTCTTTCTTCTACCTTCTTCTAAACCCCCCCTACCTTATCCCCCACCACACCCCTACTCCAACCCCCCCCCAACCCCCTCATCCCCTTACTAACAATCCAATTAACCTAATCACCCTTATTTTTCAACCTCCCCCCTTATCCCACCTTACCCACCCCCCCTTTTTCTCTACACAATCACCACACAAAACCAACAACCCACATTCTAACTCTCCCTCCCATTAATCAATCTTAATCTTATCTACTCCTCCCCATCCCCCAACACCCTCATTCCCTTACCATTTCTAACAAATTATTCCATTAATCATTCATTCTATCAAACCATACCCCCCCCCCCTCATCCCAACTCCACTTCCCATTCTAAACACAACCCAACCAACACCCCCCCCCCCCCCACACAACCCACACCCTCCCCCCCCCACCCCCCACCCCCACCAAACCCCTCTAAATAAATAAACATCCCATAAAAAATACAACCCCCAACCCTACTACCCTACCCCCCTCAACATAACACCACAAACCCCCACCACCAACAAACCCTTACCCAAACCCCCCCACTACTATTATCATATTATATAACATAATAACTAAATATATCCATATCCTAAAATTAAATAAAATATAATAAAATAATCAAATCTATAAATCAAATAAATATAAACCCAACCCCCCCCCACACCCCCCCAACACCCCCCCCCCCCCAACCAACCACAAACACCCAACCACCCCCCCACACCCCCCCACCCAAAAAACCCCCCCCCCCCCCCACCACCAAACCAATACACCCCCCATAACACCCACCAACCCCACAAACCACACACCCCACCACACCACACCCCACCCCACTAACACCTCCCACACCCAACCACCCCAAACACCACCACCCAAACCACCCCCCCCCCCCTCTCAACCCCCCCCTAACCCTCACAAACCACCCAAAACCCCCTACCCTCCCACCACCCCCACCCAAACCCCCACCACACCCCACAACACCCCCAACCACAACCAAAACCAACACCCCCCAACCACCCCACCCAAAACCCCACCCCCCCCACACACCCCCACCCTCCCCCCCCCAACAAACCAAACTCAACAACACCACACAATCCCCCCTCACAACACCCACACACACCCCCACACACACACAACATCCCCACACACACCCCAAACATCACACCCCACTCACAACACACTCATCCACACTCACCACAACAAACACCTCAACACACACACTCACCACACAACACCTCACTCACACCACACTCACCCACACACTCTCCCCACACACACCCCTTCACTCTCACACCACTCACACCCACTCACACCCACACACAAACCACTCAACTACACACACCCACACTACACAACACACACCCACACACACACCACACCCACACCCCAAACACACACACACACACCACACACTCTCCACTATACCCCCACACACACCACCACACTACACACCACACATAAAATCCCCTCTCATCTTCCACACTCACACCTCTCACTCCACTCATCTCTCCCCCTTCTCTCTCCCACTACACTCCCCACATTCTCACAACCACACACCCACAACAAACCCAAACCCACCCCCCACCCAAACCCCACCCAACCCACAAAACCACCTCCACAACAAACAACAAACCTATCCCACCAACAACTCACACCACCACCAAAACCCATAACCACCCCAACCACAACACAAACCCCCACACCCACCCCCCCCCCCCCACCAACCCCCCCCCACCACCCCCACACCCCACAACCCACAAAAACACCCACCACACACCCCCCCCCCCCCCCCCCCCCCCACCCCCCCAAAACCAACCCACACCCCCCCCCCCAACCAACCACACCCCCCCCACACAAAACACCAAAACAAAACCACCCCAACCAAAAACACACCAACCACAACACCACAACCACAACCCACCACCCCAACAACAAAAACACCACCAAAACACCAACCACAACACACCAACCAAAAAACCCCAACCTACAACCCCACCACACAACAACAAAACCACCAACCACAAACCACAACAACATCACCACCAACACAACACCACCCCCAACCACACACCACCCAACCACAACACCACCCAACCACACCAAACCAACCACAAACACCAACCAAACCACCACCAACCACAACACCACCCAAACAACACAACACCAACCACTAACACTAACCCAAACACCATCCCTAAAAACAAACAACCCACACCCCACACCCCCCACACACACCAACACCCCCCCCCCCCCCCCCCCACCCCCCCACCACCACCCCCCCCCCCACACCCCACCACCCAACACCCCCCCCAACCCAAACCCCACCCCCCCCCCCACCCCACCCCCCCCACCAACCCCAAACACAACCCCACCCCCCCAACAAAAAACCCCCAATAATACAAACAACAACCCCATACTAAACCAAACCCCCCCTCACCCCAAAACCCCCCCCAAACAAAAAAAAAACAACCAAACCCACCCAAACCCCCCACACCCACCCCCCCCCTCAACCCCCCCCCCACCACCCCAACCCCCCACACCCCCCCACACACCCCCCCCCACACACACCAAACCACCCCCCAAAACTCACACATCCCCCACCCACCCCCCAACCCCCCACCAAACAAACCAAAAACAACCCACAAACCCACCCCCCCCAATACTTACTTTCCCCCCCCAAATCCCCACCAAACCACTAACTAATCAAAAAACATCCAACAACCACCAAAACAAACAAAAACCCTCTAACCACACCCCTATTATAAACACACCCCCCCACCCACCACCCCAAACCCCCCCCCCCCCCCCCCCCCCCCACAAAAAACAATACCCACCCCCCCACCCCCACCCCACAAACACCCACCCACAACACAACCCCACCACCCCCCCCCACCCCCCCACCCCCCCCCACCACATCCCCCACCCACCACCCCAAACACCCCACCCCCCCAACACCCCCCCCCCCACCCCCCCCACAACCCACCCCCCCCACCCACCAACCCCCAACAAACAAAAAACACCCCCACCCAACAAACCCACCCCCCACACCCCCCACCCCCCACCCCCCCCCCCCCCCCCCCCCAAAACAAAAAAAAACACACAAACCCCCCCACCCCCCCCAACCCCCACCCCCCCACCCAACCACCCACCCACAAAAAACAAACCCCACCCCAACACCCCACCCCACCAAACCCCCCCCAACCCCCCCCCCCCCAACCCCACCCACCCCCCCCCCCCACAAACCCCCCCACACACAACCCACCCCCCAACCAACCCCCCCCCCCCCCCCCCCCCCCCCCAACCCACTAAAACACCCCCCAAACCAACACCCCCCCACACACCCCCCACCACACCCCCCACACAACCCCACCCCCCCACCACCCCCCACCCACACACCCCCACCTCAACACACCCCACCACCACCCCCCCACACCACCACCCACACACCCAACCCACCCCCCCAACCACACACCCCCACCACCCAACCCCCAACAAACACCCAAACACAACCACCACCCCCCACAACCCCAACCCCCCACCCCCCACCCCCCCACCCAACACCCCCACACCTCCCACCCACCCAACAAAACCCCACCCCACCCACACCCACCCCCCATAACCCCCCCCCCCACCCCCCCCTTCACCTCCATCACCTATCAAACACCCACAACCTCCACCCCCCATACATATCCCATCCTCACCACCCACTCTTAATTACCATTAAATACCCTTAATCATCATCTATTACTCCCCAAAACCCCCCCCCCCCCCCCCCCCCCCCCACTAAAAACCAATCATCCCCCACAAAACAACAACCCCCCCCCCACCACCAACCACCCCCCCACCTAACAACCCAACTACCACATACCCCCCCCACCCCCCCCAACCCCCCCACACCCAACCCCCCCACCCCCCCCAACACCCACACAAACCACCACAACACAACCACCCCCACACCTCCACACCCCCCACACACCCCAAACCCAACACCCCACCCACCCCCCCACCCAACCACCACCCAACAAAAAAACCCAACACCCACAAACCCACCCCCCCCCCCCCCCCCCACCACACACCCAACACCACCCCCACAACCCCCACCCCCCACCCCCCACCACCACCCCACACACACCCCCCCCCACCCCCACCCCCCCCCAAACACACCACCCCCACCCCAACCAACACCCCACCCACCCCCCCCCACAAACCCCCCCCCCCCCCCCCCAACACAAAACACCACACCACACAAACCACCCCCAACACCAACCCCCCACACCACAAACAACCAACCAACCCCCCACACCACCCCCCAACCCCAACAACAACCACCACCCACCCCCCCCACCCCCCCCCCACCAACCCCCACCAACCCACCAAAAACCTCCCCCACAACAACCAACACCAAAACACCCCCCCCCCCCCCCCAACCCCACCCCACCAACCCACACCCCCACCCCACCCCACCCCCCCCCCACCACACCCCCACCACCCCCACACCACACCCCAAACCCAAAACCACACACAACCCCCACCAAACACCACCCACCAAACAAACCAAAAACACAAACCACAACAACAACCCCCCCCCCCCCCCCACCCACCACCCCCACACCCACACACCCCCAACAAAACCCCCAAACCCCCCCAACCCCCCCCCCCACCCCCCACCCAAACCACAAACAAACCCCCCCAACCACAACCACCAACCCCCACCCCCACAACCACCCACACAAAACCCCCCAACACCCACCCCCCCAACCCCCCCCACCCCACCCACCACCAACCCCCAACACCCACCCACCCACCCCACCCACAAACAACACACACACAACCCTCCAAAAACCCCCAACCCCCCCACCCCCCCCCCACCCCCCACCCCCCCCCCCCCCCCCCCCCCACCCACACCCCACCACCACCCCACCCCCCCCCCCCAACCCCCCACCCAACCCACACACCCCACAAACCCAACCCCAAAAAACACCAAACCCAACCCCCAACCCCCCCACCCCCCCCAAACCACACCAACACCCAAAAACACCACCACACACCAAACCCAAAACCACCCCAACCAACCAACCAAACCCCCCCCCCCACCACCCCAAAAACAAACCCACCCACACCCCCAACACCCCACAACACCAAAACCCAACCCACACACACCCCAACACCCCCAACCCCCCACACCCCACACCACCCCCACCCAAACCACCCCCACCCCACAACCCCCCAACCCCCAACCCCCCCCCCACCACCCACCACCCCCCCCCCACCCCACCCAACCCCCCAACCCACCACCCCCAACACCCCCCACCCCCCAAACACCCCCCCAACCCCCCCCCACCAACCCACCACAACCCCCCCCCAAACCACACCAACACCCAACCCCCCCCCAAACCCCCCCAAACCCCAACACCCCCCCCAAAACACACCCCCACCCCCCACACCCCCCCACCCTCACCCCACCACAACCCCCCCCCCCACAACCACCCCACCAACCCCCACCCAAACCCACCCCACCACCCACCCCAACAACCAACAACACAAACCCACCCCCCCCCCCAACCACACAACCCACCCCCAAAACACATCAACAAAATAACCAACCCCAAAAACCCCCCCCAAAATACAACCCCACCACCACAACCAACAACCCCACAAACACCCCAACCCCCCCCACACCCCCCCCCCCCCAACCAAACCCCCACCACCCCACACACACACCTCCCAACCACCATAACCCTCCCCCACCCACCACCCCCCCCAAACACCCAAACCCAAAACAACCCAAAACACCCCACACCCCCCACCCCCCCACCCCACACACACCCCACCACCCCCCCCCCCCCCCCCCACCCCCACCCCCCCCACCACCAAACCCCACACCCCCCCCCCACACAACCACCAAACCCCCACCCCCCCCCCACCAAAACCCACCCACCAAAACCCCCCCACCCCCCCCACAAAAACCCACCACAAAACCCACCCATCCAACCCACCACAACCCCACCCACCAACCCACCACCAAACCACCACCAAACCCACCACAAACCCACCACCAACCCCACACAACCCACCAACAAACCCCACACAAACCCCACCCCCACCAAACCACCACAAACCCCACCACAAACCCCCAACACCAAACCCCACACCAAACCCACCACCAATCACCCACACACAACACCACCAACCCACACACCCACACCCCCCACCCCCCCCCAAACACCCACCCCCACCCACCACACCCCCCCCAACCACCCCAACACACACCCACCCCCACAACCCCCCCCCCCCCACCAACCCAACCCCCCACCCACCCAACACACAACACCAAAACAAACCCCCCACCAACCCCAACAACCCACCACCAAACACCATCCCCACAACCACACCAACCACACAACCAACCACAACCAATACCACCCACACACAACCAAACCCACACACCCCACCCACACAACACACCAACACCCCAACCCCAACACCCAAAACAAACCAAACCCCCCCACCACAAACCCCACCCAACCCCAACCCCCCCAACCCCCCAACCCCCCAACCCCCCAAACCCCCAACCCCCCAACACACACCAACCCCCCCAACACCCCAAACACCAAAAACCCACCAACACCCAACACCCCAACCCCCACAACCCAAACCCCAATAACCCAAAACCCCCCCCCCTTCACCCACCCACAAAACCCACCAAAACACAACCCCACAAACCCCACAAACAACAACACCACCCAAAACCCACACCCAAAACACAACAAACCACATACCCCCAACCCACCCCCCCCCCACACCACCCAACCCCCACATCACCAACCCCCCCCCCCCTCCCCCCCCCACCACAACACACACCTCAACCAACCCCCCACACCACCCCAACCCCCCCAAAACAACAACAACCACCCCCCCCCCTCCCCCCCACCACCCACCAAAACCCACAACCAAAACCACAAAAAACCACCAACCCACAACACACCCAACACCCCAACCCCCCACACACCAACCAACCACCCAACACCCACCCAAACCCCCCCCCCCCACAACCCCCCCCAAACACCAAAAACACAATCCATAAAACACATAAACCACACCTCCCCCCTAACACCACACAACCCAAACACCAAAATAAACCCCCACAAAAACCAAAACACAATCCCACACACCCTCAACCCCATAAAACAACCAATTACACTAACATAACAAAATACAAATCTCCCCATAAAAACCCCCCCCCCAACCCCCCCCTCCCACCCCCCCCACCCCCATCCCCCCCCCCCCCCCACCCCACCACCCACAAAAAAACCATTATAGTACCCAATCCTTTTAACCTCCATATCAACACACCCACCAAAAAAAACCATTTCCACAACCTACACCCCCCCCCCTACCCACTCCCCCCCCCCCAAACCCACCCAACCCAACCCACAAACCAACAAAAAACTCACTCCTATAACCAACACAACTCCAAACAACACACCCCAACCCAAACCCTTACCCAAAACAACCCCCAACAACAACTACAACATATCCCAACCCCCAACACAACACAAACTAACACCACCCCACCACCCAACCACACACCCAACCCCCCCCACCCCCAACACCACCCCAACAACCCCCACCTAAACCAAACACATCCCACCCCCACACCCACCCCCCAAACCAAACCCCCAACAACACCCACCACCCCCCACCAAAACCACCCCCAAAAAAACCCAACCACCAACCACCAACCCACACCCCACACACCACCCACATACCACACACAACCCCCACCACCCTACACCACCCACCCCCCCCCACATCACCAAACCCCCCCCCACCCCACCAAACCCCCCACACACACCACCCCACAAACACCAAAAACCAAAAACACACAAACCACAACCAAACCCTACCCAACCCAACCCAATACCAACCCCCCACCCAAAAATCCAAAATCCCCAACCCACTAAACATAACAATACCACCCATCCCAAATACATCCTCCATACCATCTCTTCTATTCCTACATACCCCCCAACCAAACAAACACCATCTACATACTCCACAACAACATATCCAAACACCTAAATTCATCTTCACTCAACTTCCTCTCCCCACCACATTACATTTCCTATCTAATCACCCATCATATTTATACCCCCCCCCCCCACCCTTTTTATCCCCTCCTCCAATACACAAACCCACACCAACCAACCACACAACAACCCCCACCCCCCCCCCAACACCCACCCCCCAACCCCACCCCCCCCCCCCCCCCCCATCCACCCCACAACCCCCACCCACCCCCCACAAAACCACACACCCTACACCAAACCCCCCCAAAAACCACACACCCAACAAACCCACATCACCAAACCCACAACCCAACCAACCACCCATCCCCCACCCCATCCCCCCCATCCCAACACATCCCCCCCATACACTCAAATAACCCCCAACCACAAAAAATCCACCCTTAAACCACACCCAAAACACCAACCCCTCACCCACCCACAAACAAACAACACACACCAAACAAACAAACACCATTCCCCACCCACCACCCCCAAAATCCAACCCCCACCCCCCACCCCACCACACAAAAACAAACACCCCCCCCCACACTCCCCAACCCACCCCCAACACCCCAACAACCCCCACACCACAACCCAAACAACACAAACCCAACCAAAATTAACACTACCAACCAAAACACCACACACCACAACCCCCCCCCCCCATTCCACCCACCCACCACCACAACAAAACACAACACCCCCCACACCCACAACTCCATCAATAAACTAACCCACCCACAACCCCCCACCCACCCACACCACAAAACCCCCCCCAATCCCAACCCCACCCACCACACCAACCAAACCCCCAAATCACAAACTCACCACACCCCCCCCCCCCACCCACCACCCCAACCCCACACCACAAAAAACAACAACCAAACACAACACCACCCAACCTCCCCACAACCCAAACCACACCCAACAACAAAAAACACACCCAACCCCCAATCCACCCACTTACCAACCCCCCTTCATCCCAACTCCCCCCACCCACCCATACTCCCCAAACCACACAACCCCCCAACAACCACCCCCACACAACCACACCCCCCAACCCACCAATCCAAACAACACCCACCACCAACCACACCCCACCCACCACCACCAAACACCCCCCCACCCAACCAAAAAACCCCCAACACCCCCACTAAAACACCCCCCACAACACCAACCCAAAACCCCACCACAAAACCCAAACCCAACACCCAACACCAACCCCTCCACCCCCAACAAACAAAAAACAACAACCCCACCAAACACCCCCCACCCCCCCCCACCCACAAACCACCCCCACCTAAACCCACCCCACAAACCACCCCCACCCTCTACAAACACCACACCAACCCCCCCCACCCCCCACCACCCACACTCCCACATAACCCAAAACCCCCACCACCCACTCAAACAACCCCCCACCACATACCACCCAAACACACCCCCCCCAACCACCCACCCCACAAATCCCTACACAACCCCCCCCCCCCCCCCCCCCCCCCCCACCACACAACCACAAACACAATCTACCAACTACCAACCTACCCACTACTAACTCCCCCCCTCCCCCCCCCAAATCACAACTAACCACCAACCACACCCCCAATACATCAAAAAAAAACCCTACCCCAAACCCAACACACAAAACATCAAACAACACCACTCACACCCCCCCTACCAATCCCCCACCCCACCCAAACTCCCCCCACCCCCCACCCCAAACAACCAAACTAATCAATCAACCATAACCACTACCCTACTATTTATCCACCACAAACAATTAACCATACAAAACCCAAACCACCCCACACCCCCAACCCCCAACATCACACACCCTCCCAAATACAACAAACAACACAAAACATCACACCCCCATACCCCCAAACCCCCCACATTCCCTTAATATCCAACACCATCATACCATTCCCCTTCATTCATTAATTCCCCATCCCAACATACCCTCATACAACAACCATACCATTATCAATTCCAAACCCAACCCCCACCTACCCCCCCCCCCTCACCCCCCATCCCCACCCTACCCCCCCCCCACACCCCACCCCCCACACCCCTTTCTAAACATAAAAACAATCATAACATACACCAACCCTACTACCTACCCCCCTCCACCTAACACATTAACCCAAATACCCATCCCAACCCCCAAACCCCCCAAACCCCCCACTACCACAAACACAAAAACACAAAAAATAAAACCACCAAACTCTCAACACACACAAAACAAAAACACTCACATACACAAAAAACACACAAACACCCCCACCAACCCCCCCCCCCACACCAAACCCCCACCCCCCACCAACCCCACAAACCCACCCCCCCCACCACCCCCCAAACCCCCCCCCCAACCAACCAACCCCCCCCCACACTCCCCCACCCCCACACAACCCCCCCACACACCACCCCCACCCACCCCCCACCACCAACCCCCCCCCCCCCCCAACCCCCCACCCAAACCCCAACCCCCCACCACCCACCCCCCCCCCAACCCACCCACAACCCACCACACCCCCCCCCCCCACACCCCCACCCCCAACCCAAACCACAACAAAACCCCAACACCCCTACCCCCCCCACCCAAACACACCCCCCCCAAAACACCCCCACCCAACCCACCCAAACACCAAACAAAAACACACCACACCTACCACACACACCACACACACACCACACAACCACTCACACCACACACACCAAAACACACACCCCACACACACACACACACACCACACACACCACACACACCACACACCACCCACACACACTCACACTCCCATCTCTCTCCCATCTCACACCCCACTACACACTCCCCCCCATTCACTCCTCTCACACTTCCCTCAACACCTACACACACACACCCTCACACCACACAACCACACACACCACACACACCTCACTCAACACCAACACAACACCCACACCCACACACACAACACCCACACCCCCCCACACCCACTCACACACCACACACATCCCCACACACCACCAACACACACCCCCACACACACCAACACACACACCACACAACCCACACCCACCACACACACCACCACATCTACACTCCCACACAACCACAACACACACACACCCCACCCCCAACAAAACCACCAAACCCACACCAATAACCCACCCCACACACACCCACAAACCACACCCACAAATAACCCCAAAACACACCCACCAACAACCACCCCAAAATACCACCACAAACCCAAACCACTCCCCCAAACCAACCACCACACCACAACCCCCAACCAACCCCCCCCCCCCCCCCACACCCCCCCCCACCACACACCCACCCCCCCCACCACAACCACCACCACACCACCACCCCCACCCCAACCACCCCCCCCCCCCCCCCCAACCAACCCAACCACCACAAACACACCAACCACAACACCACCAACCAAAAACCCACCAACACAAAACCACAACCACAACCACACACCCAACAACAAAACCACAACCCACAACAACACCTACATCAAAAAACCAACAACAACCTCCACCCAACACAAAAAAAACCTACCAAAACCTACCAACCACAACTCACCAACAACAACAACACCAACACAACAACACCAACCAACCACCACCCAACACACACCAACACCAACAAACCAAACCAACACACAAAAACACCCCCAAAACAAACAACACCACCTACAACAACCACCAACCACACAAACCAACAATCAACCCTAACTCAAACTCCTTACAACACAAAACACCACCCCCACCCCCCCCACCCCCCCCCACACCACCCACCCCCCCCCCCCCCCCCCCACCAACCACACCACCCCCACCCCACCAACCCCCCACCCCCAACTCCCAAACACCCCCCCACAACCCCCCACCCCCCCCCACAACCCCACCCCCCCCCCCACACCCCCCCCCCACCACCCCCCCACACCACCCCCCACAAAACAAACCCCACCCCCCCCAAAACAAAAACCCACACCCCAAACAAAAAAAACAACCACCCAACACCAACTCCCCCCCCAAACCCCAACAACAACCCCCACACCACATACCCCCACACACCACAAACCCCCCCACCACCCCCCCACACACCCCCAAACACACCCAACACAACCCCCCACACCCCAAACCCACCACCAACAACAACCCCCACCAACAAAACAACAACCACACAACACCCCCCCCCCCACAATAAACCATTACCAAAAAACACCCACCACACACCCCCAAAACAACCCCCACAACACCTAACACCAAAAACCCAAACCCAACCCCACCAACACCAACCCCCCCCCCCCCCCCCACCCCCCCCCCCACACCCCAAAACACCCACCCCACCCCCCCCACCCCCAAACCCACACCACCCCCACACACACACAACCACCCCCCCACCCCCCCCCCAAACCCACACAATAACAACCCCCAAAACCACCCCACCCCCCCCCCCCCCCCCCACCACCCCCCCCCCCCCACAAACCCCCCCCCCCCAACCACCCCAAAAACACACACAAACCCACCACACACCCCCCCCCCCCACACCCCCCCCCCCCCCCCCCCACCCCCCCCCCCCCCAAACAAAAAAACAAACAAACCACCCCACAACCCCCCCCACCCACCCCCCCCACCCCACCCCACACCAACCACCCCAACCACCCCCCACCCCCCAACCCCCCCCACCCCCCCCCCCCCCCCCCCCACCCACCCCCCACAAACCCCCCACACCCACCCACCCCCACCAACCCCCCCCCACCCCCCCCCCCCCCCCACCCCACAAAAACACCCCCCACCAACCCCCCACCAACACACCCCCCACACCCCACACAACCCCCACCAACCCCACACCCCCCCCCACACACACCCCCCCACCACACAACCCACCACCACCCCCACCACCCAAACCCAAACCCCCCAACCAACACACCCACCAACACACCCCCACCACCCCAACCCCCCAACAACACACCATCCACAACACCAAACCCAAACCCAACCCCCCCCCCCACCACCCCCCCAACCCCCCCACACCCAACACAAATCCCACCCCCCCCACCCCAAACCAAACCCCACCCCCCCCCACCCCCCCCCACAAAACCCCCCCCCCCCCCCCCCACACCACCCACCCACACCACACCACAAACACCCCCCCCCCTCAACCACCCAACACCCCCCACACAACACAAACAAACCACCAACACCACACACACAACCACCCCCCCCCACCCCACCCACAACCCACAACCACCCCAAACCCCCCACCAACCCCCCCCACCCAACACACCACCCAAAACACACAACCCCCCCCCCACCCCACACAAACCCAAAACACCCCAACCCCCCCACCCCCCCACACCCCACACACACACCAACCCACCACCCAACCCACCCCCACACCACCCCCACACCCCCCACACACCCAAACCCAACACACCCCACCACCCCCCACCACACACCCACCCCAACAAACAAAAACCAACCACCCCCACCCCACAACCCACCCCCCCCCCCCCCCACCACCACCCCACACCACCACCACCAACCCCCCCCCACCCCCCCCCCCCCCCCACCACACCACCAACAACCCCCCACCCCCCCACCCCCCCCCCCAACACCACAACCCCCCCACCCCACCAAACCCACCCACCCCCCCAAAAACCCCCCCCCCCCCCCCAACACCACCCAACCAACAAACACCCAACACCACACCCCACAAACAAAACAACCACCCCAAACCCCCCCACACACCACCCCCCAACCCCCCACCAAACAACACCACCACCCCCCACACCCCCCCCTCCAACCCCCCCACACACCCCACCAAACACCCCCCTAAACCCACCAAACCAACCCACCACCCCCCCCCCCCCCAACCCACCCCCACCCACCCACACCCACCCCACCCCCCCCCCACCCCCCCCCCCCCCCCTCAAAACCCAACCCACCCACACACACACCCAAACCAAAAACCCACACACTCCCCCAACCACACCACACCAACAAAAAAACCACCACCCCCCCCCACAAACACCCCCCCCCCACCCCCCCCCAACCCCCCACACAACCACACCACCCCCACAAACCCCCCCAACCCCCCCAACCCCCCCCCCCCCCACCCCAACCACAACACACCCCACCCCAACCCCCAACCCCCCACCCACACCCCCAACAAACCCCCCAACACCCACCCCCAACACCCCCCCCCAACCCCCCCCCAAACCCCCAACCCCCCCACCCCCACCCCCAACCCAACCCACACCCACCCACCAAAAACCCCCACACCCACCCCCCCCCACCCCCCCACCCCCCCCCCCCCCCCCCCCCACCCACCCCCAACCACCACCCACCCCCCCCCCCCCCCCCCCCCCCCCACCACACACCCCCCAAACAACCCCAAAAAACCCCACAACCCACCCCCCCACCCCCCCCCCCCCAAACAACACCACACCCCAAACACAACACCACACCACCAACCCCAAAAACACCCCCACCACCAACCAACCCCCCCCCCCCCCCCCCCACCCAACACAAACCACCACACCAACCACACCCCCAAAACCAACCCAACAACCCCAACACCCCCACCCCCCACACCCACCAACCCACCCCCACCCAACAACCCACCCCCCACCCCCCAAACCCCCCCAACCCCCCCACCCCCCCCACACCACCCCCCCCCCCCCCACACAACCCCCCCAACCCCACCCCCCCCAACCCCCCCCACCCCCAAAACCCCCCCCCCCCCCCCCCACACCCCCCCCCACCACCACCCCCCCCAACACCCACCCAACCCCCCCCAAAACCCCCCCCCCACCCCAACACCCCCCAAAACACAACCCCCCAACCCCACACCCCCCACCACACCCACCAACACCCCCCCCCCCACAACCCCCCCACCAACCCCCCACCAACCACCCCCACCCCACCCCCAAAACCCCCCAAACCCAAACACCCCCCCCCAAACCACACAACCCACCCACCCACCACCCAACCCCCCCCCCAAACCCAAAAAACAACCCCACACAACCAACACACCCCAACAACCCCAACCCCCCCCACACCCCCCCCCCAACCCACACCACCCACCCCCCCCCAAACACCCCCAAACCCACACCACCCACCACCCCCCCCACCCCCACCCACCACCCCCAAAAACCCCCACCCCCCACCCCCCACCCCACCTCCCCCCAACCACCCCCCCCCCCCCCCCCCACCCAACCCCCCCCACCACAAAACACCACCCCCACACAACACACCAACCCCCCACCCACCAAAACCCCCACCCACCAAACCCACCCACCAAACCCCTCCAACCAAACCCCACCCACCAAACCCCACCACCCAACCCCCACCCACCAAAACCCCCACAACAAACCCACCCCACAAAACCCCACACAAACCCACCCACCAACCCCACCACCAACCACCAACCAAACCCCACACCAAACCCCACACCAAACCCACCACACAACCACACCCCCACCAAACCACACAAACCCACCCACCAAAACCCCAACCAAACCCCACCACACAACACCACCAACCCACACACCCACCCACCCCACACCAACCCACCCCCCACACACCCCCCCACCCCACAACCACACCACACCCACCCCACAAACCCCCCCCCCCCCCACCAACACAAAACCACACCCACACAAAAACCACCCCAAATCTAACCCCAACAACCCCAACACCCACCCACACAACCAACCCCACAACAACAAACAACCAACCACAACCAAAACACCACACACAACCCAAACCACACACCACCCAACACACCCCCTACCCCCCAACCCCCCCCAACCCCACAACCCAAAAACACCCCACCCCCCCAACCCCCAACCCCCAACCCACCAAACCCCCCAACCCCCAACCACCCAACCCCCACCCCCAACACCCCCAACCCCCCAACCCCCCAACCCCCAACCCCCAACCACCAACCACCCTACCCCCAACCCCCAACCCCCCAACCCCCAACCCCCCAACCCCAACCCCCAACCCCCAACCCCCCACCCACCACCAACCAACCCCCAACCAAACCACCCCAACCCCCCAACCCCCCAACCCCCACCCCCCACCCCCCCAACCCCCCCCAAACAACCCCACCCCCCCCAACCCCCCCCCCACCACACACCCAACACCCACCAACCCACACACCCAACACCCCCAAACACAACCCCCCCCCCCCCCCCCACACAACCCACCCACACACTCACCACCACAACACCACAACAACCTCCCAACCACAACAACCAACCACCACACTCCCCACACAACCCACAACCCAACCAACCCCCCCCCAAAAAAAAAAAAAAAAAAACCCCCCCCCCCAAACCCCCCCCCAACACCAAACACACAAACCCAAAACACACAAACAACCAACACCACCCCCCCCCCCAAACCCCACACAACCAAACCAAACCCCCCAACCACCCCACACAACAAACCCAACCCACCACACCCCAACACAACAACCACAAACACACCCAACCCCAAAAACAAAACACAAAAACACCCACCAAAAAACCCCCCCCCCAACCCCCCACCACCACCCCCACCCCCAACCCCCACCCACCCACCCCCACCCCAACAAACACACCAAAACCACCCAAACCACCACCCCCCACCCCCCCCAAACCCCCCCCACCCCCCCCCCACCCCACCCCCCCCACCCCAACCCCCCCCCCCCACCCCCACCAACCCACACACCCCCCCCCACCCCACCCCCCACCCCACACCACCCCAACCCCAACACAAACCCCCACAACAACAAAACAACAACAACACACACCCCCAACACCACCACCACCCAACACCCAACCCCCCACCCCCCACCACACACCCCCCCACCCCAAACACCACCCCCCCCCACCCCACCCCCCCCCAAACACAACCACACAACCACCCCCCCAACCCCCCACCAAAACAACCCCCCCAAAAACACAACCACCCAAACACAACCCACCACCACCCCCCCAAACACCCACACAAACCCCCCACCCCACACACCCCCCCCCCCCCACAACCCCAAAAACCCCCCCCCCCCCACCCCCCCCCCCACCCCCCCCAACCCCCCACCCCAAACAAACACCCCACCCCACCCCCCCACCCAACCCCCCCCACCCACCCCAACCCCACCACTCCAACACCCAACCCCCCCCACAACAACCACCAAACAACACAACCACCCACCCACCCCCCCCCCCCCACACCCCACCACCCATACAACACACCCACCCCCACCAAAACAACCCAAACAACCACCCACCCCCCCCCCACAAACCAACCAAACACAACACCTCAAACACAAAAAAAAACCCACCACCCAACCCAACCACACCCAACCCCCCAACCCCACCCACCCCCACCCCCCCAACACCCCACCCAACCCCCCCCCCCCCCCCCCACAAACACCCCCACACCCACCCCCCACAAACACCAACACCAACACCCAACCCACCCCCCCCCAACCCACACCACAACCCCCCAACCCCCACAAACCCCCCCCCCAACACCCCATCAACCACACCCCACCCCACCCCACACCAACCCCCAACCAAAACAACCCAACACAACACCCCCCCCCCACACCACCAACACCAACCCACACAAACACAACAAACACCCCCAACCAAACTACAACCAAACAACCACCCCACACCCCCCCCCCCCCCCACCCCCCCCCCACCCAACCAACCAACAAACACCCCCCACAAACCCCCACCCCCCCAACCACAAAACACCCACCCCCACCCCCACAACCACAAACCAACACCCACAAACCAACCTACACCCTACAAACAAAACAACCCCACACACAACCCCCCACCCCACAACAACCCACCACCCAAACCCCCACCCCCCCCCACCACCACCACAACAACACCCCACACCCACCAAACAACCACAACAACCCACCACAACCCCCCCCCCCCCATAAAACCCACAAACCCCCATCCCACCAACCCACACCCCCCAACCCACACCCCCCCAACACCAACACAAACACCACCCCCCCCCCCCCCCCACATACAACCACACCTCAAACAAACAAAAATCACACAAAAAACCCACCCCCCCCCCCCAAACACCCAAAACCCCAACCACCAACCACTAACTAAACACTCACAACCACCAAACAACCAAACACCCCAACACCCCCCACCCCCACCACCCACACACCCCACAACCCCAATCCCCCCCCAAAACACACCAAAAACAACCCCCCCACCACCACCAACCTTCACATACACCCCCACCACAACCAAACCCACACCACCCACAAAACCCCCCAACCCCCCCAAACTAACAATACCCCCCCAAACTTCCCCCTTACCATACCTCCCCCAAACCTCCCAATCCCAACATTTCCCTCCTATATCCCATATTTAACCAACTTCCATCCAATCCATAATTTCATTCTTTATCATTATTCTCCCCTCCTTTCCCCATAACCCCCCACATCCCCCCCACCCCAACAACCCAAAACTTTTCCTTCCCCCCCCCACTTTTCACCCCTCAACTCCCCCTTACCTCCCTCCATATTATTTTTCACCCTCTCATCCCACCCACCCCCCCCTCCACCACCACCCCCCACACCTCCCCCCCCACCCACACCCACAACAACCCCCCACCCCATCCCCAACCACCCCCCCCCCCCCAACCACAACCACCCCACAAAACCCAACACAACCCCCCCCCCCCCACCCCCAAACAACCAACCAACAATTCCACAACAACCCCCCAACCCACAACACCACACCCCCAACACACCTTCCCACAACACACAACACCCCCACAACATCCAAAAACCACCTTCCCCCCCCCACATACCCCCCCAAACACACAACCAAACACCCCCACCACACCCCCCCCCCCCCAAACAAACCCCCACCCACCCCCAAACTCCACCCCCCCCCCCCACCACCCCCAAACCAAAACCCCCACACCCAACCCACACCCAACAAAAACCCCACAACACCATCCCCCCAAACACACCCCCACCCCCCCACCCACCACCCAACACCCACAACCACCAACCACCCAAAACCAACACAACACCACCACCCCACCCCACCAACCCAACCAAACCACACACACAAAACAACAACTACAACACCAACCCACCACCCATCCCAACCAACACACCCCATCCCCCCACCACCCCCACCCCCACACCCAACCCCCCCCCCCCCCCCCCCCAACCCCCCATCCAAACAACAACCAAACCACCAAAAACCCACCCCACACCCCCAACCCCCCCCCCACACCACACCACAAAACACAACCAAAAACCCCAATCCCCAACCCCCCCTAAACAAACACAAACACTCACCTAAAAAACTCAAACAACAAATACAAAAAAAACACAAAAAAAAAAACCACAAAAACACACCAACACAAAACCAAAACCCCCACACCCCCCCCCACCCCCCAACACCCCCCCCCCCCCCAACCCCCCCACAAACCCACCCCCCCCCACCCCCCCCACACCCCCCACCCAACAAACCCCCACACACCAACACCCCACCCCCCAAACAACCCCCCCCCCCCCCCACCCCCCACCACCACAACCACCACCCCCACCACCACCACCCAAACCCCAACACCCACCCCCAAACACCCCCACACCCCCCCCCACCACCCCCAACCCCCCCCCCCAAACCACCCCCACCCCACCCACAACCCCCCCACACCCCCAACCCACCCCAAACACCAACCAAAACCCAACACCCAACCCACCCACAAACACCCCCCCAAACACCCCCAACCAACCACCCAAAACACAAAAAACCCCACACACACAACACACACAACAAACCACACACAACAACACACCACACACACACACAACACACAACACACCACAACACACACAACACCAACACACCACACACACCCACACACAACCAACACACCACACAACAACACAACAACCCACACAACACCAACACAACCCACAACACACACACACACAACACACACCCACACACACCCACAAAACCCGCACACACCAACACACACCCCCACAACAAACCACACAACACCACACCCCACACCACACACACCCACACACACACACACCACACACACACACCACACACCCCACCAACAAACACACAACACCACACACACACCACACACAACCCCACACCCACCACACAACACACCACAAAACACACACACCAAAACACCACAACCCCCCCCCCAACCCCCCCCACCCAACCACACCTCCCACCCACACACACCAACCACACCACACCCCCACACACCCACAACACCCACACCACCACCACAACCCAAACACCACAACCCACACCACCAAAACCCCAACACCCCCCCCCCCACCAACCCCCCCCACACACACCCCACCCACCCCCCCAACACAACCCCCACCAACCACCCCCCACCCAACCAACCCCCACCCCCCCCCAACCCCCCAACACACAAACCCCCAAACCCATACAACAAATCCAACACAAAACACACCAACCACACACCACCAACTCAAAAAACCACCAAACCACAACACCACCCCAAACCACAAAAACACCCAACCAAACACCCACCAACACAACACCACCCAACCACAACAACACCCAACAACACCACCCACACACAAACCACCAACCACAAACACCACCAACACACACACCAACCAAACCCACAACACCACCAACCAACACACCAACCACAAAACCACAACCACACACCACCAACCACAAAACCACCAACACAACACCACCCCCCACCAAACAAACAACACCAACCAACACCCACCAACCACAACCCACACACCACCACAACCACAACACCCCCCCAACCCCCCACCCCCCCCCCCCCCACCACCCCCCCTCCACCCCCCCCCCCCCCCACCCACCCACCCCCCCCCCCCACCCACCAACCACACCCCCCACCCAACCCCCCCACCCCCCCCCCCCACCCACCCCCCCCACCCCCCCCCCCACACCCCCCCAACCCACCCCCCACAAAAACAAACCCACCCCCCACCAAAAACACACCAACCCACACCCCCAACTAAAAAAAAAACACCACCCCACCCACCCATCCCCCCCCCCTACCCCCCACACACCCCACCAAACCCACCACCACCAACCAACACCCCCCACACACCCACACACACCCAAACACCCCACCCACACACAACCACCACCACCCCACACCCCCACCCAAACAAACACCCACCACCAAACCCCCCCCCCCCACAAACAAACCAAACCCCCCCCCCCCCCCCAACAAACCCACCACACCCCCCCCCAACCCACCACCCAACAAACACCCAACACACCACACCCCCCCCCCACCCCCAACCCAACCCCCCCCCCCCCCCCCCACCCCCCCCCACCCCACAATCACACCCCACCCACCCCCCACCCCACAACCCCCCACCCCCCCACACACACACACCCCACCCCCCCCACCCCCACCCCCCACACCCCACCCACACCACCAAACACCCCAACCCCCCCCCCCCCCCCCCCCCCCCCCCCACAACCCCCCCCCACCACCCCCCCACCAACACACCACACCCCCCCAACACAACCCCCCCCCCCCCCCCCCCCCCCCCCCCCCCCCCCCCCCCAAACAAAAAAACAACCACCCCCACAACCACCCCACACCACCCCCCCCCCCCCCACCCCCACCCACACCAACCCCACCCAACACCCACCCCCAAACCCCCCCCACCCCCCCCCCCCCCCCCCTCCCACCCCCCCCCCCACAAACCCCAACACCAACAACCCACCCCCACCAACCCCCCCCCCCCCCCCCCCCCCCCCCACCCCACCAAAAACACCCCCACCACAACCCCCCCCACCCCCAAACCACCCCCACCAACCCACACACCCCCACCACCCCCACCACCCCCACCACCACACCCCCACCACCACACAACCCCCACCAACCCCCCCACCACACCACCCACACAAACCACCCCAAACACACCCACACCCCAACCCCCCCAACACACACCAACCACAACACCACCCCCCAAACCCCCAACCCCCCCCACCCCCCCCACCCCCCCCCCCAAACCACACACCCCCCCCCACCCAACCAACCCCCCACCCACCCACCACAAACCCCCCCCCCCCACCCCCCAACACCACACCACCACCCACCCCCACAACACCCCCAACAACCCACACCCCCCCACAAAAAAACCAACACACCCAACACCACACACAACACCCCCCCCCCCCACCCCACCCACAACCCCCACCCACCCCCAACCCCCACCCCAACACCCCCCACCAACACACCCAACAACCACAAACCCCCCCCCCACCCCCCCAACCCCACACACCAACCCCCCCCCCCCCCCCCAACACCCACACACACACAACCCACCCACCCCCAACCACCCCCCCCCCAAACCCAACCCCACACCCCCCACACACCCAAACCCAAACACCCCCAAACCCCCACCCACACCACCCACCCAAAACAAAAAAAACCCAACACCCACACACCACACCCCCCCCCCCCCAACAACCAAACCCCACACATCCCCACAAAAACCCCCCCCCACCCCCCCCCCCCCCCACCCACCACCACCACACAACCCCCCCCCCCACCCACCCCCCCCCCCAAACCACACCCACCCCCCCCCACCCCAACCAACACCCCACCCCACCCCCCCCCCCCCACAAACCCCCCCCCCCCCCCCAACACACCACCCACACAATCACAACCAACACCCTACCACCCACACCCCCCCCCACACCAACCAAAACACCACCCCAACCCCCCCCCACACACCACCCCCCTACCACAACCACACAACCACCACCCTCCCCCCACACACCACCCACCCCCACCAACCCCCCCCACCCACCAAAACACCCCCCCCAACAACACAAAACCCAAACCCCACCACCCCCCCACCCCCACCAACCCAACCCCCCCACACCTAAAATAAACCCCTCCCCACCCCAACCCCCCCCCCCCATAACCTAACATACTAACCACCCTCTATCACCACTTACACAAATCCCCATCACACATCACCCCCCTCACCCAACACCCAATCAACAACTCCTCCCACACTACTAATAAACTAAAAACCCCCCAACCACCCCACACAACCACACCCCCCCCCCCCCCCCCCCCCCCCCCCCCCCACAACCCCCCCACACCCAACCACCCCCCCACCAAACCCCCCCCAACCCCCCCAACCCCCCCCCCCCCCACCCCAACCAAAACACACCCCCACCCAACCCCCAACCCCCCCCCACCCACACCCACAAAAACCCCCCCAAACCCACCCCAACACCCCCCCCCACCCACCCCAACCCCCAACCCCCCCACCCCACCCCCAACCACACCAACACCCACCCAAAAACCCCCCCCAACCCCCACACCCACCACACCCCCCCCCACCCCCCAACCCCCCCCCCCCACCCAACCCACACCCCACCACCACCCACCCCCCCCCCCCCCCCCCCCCCCCCCCCCACCCCCCACACCCACAACACCCAACACCCAAAACCCCCCCCCACCCAACAAACCCCCCCCCCCCCCCCCCCACCCCCCCAAACAAAACCACACCCAACACACCACACACCCACCCAACCAACCCACCCCCAACAACACCAACCCCCCCCCCCCCCCCAACCCCAAAAACAAACCACCAACCCCCACACCACCCCAAAACCCAACCACACACACCAACACCCCCCCACCCCACACCCCACACCACCACCCCACCACAACCCAACACCCACCCACAACCCCCAACCCCCCACCCCCCCCCACCACCCCACCCCCCCCCCCCCCACCCCAACCCCCCAACCCCACCCCCCCCCACCCCCCCACCCCCAAACACCCCCCCCCCCCCCCCCACCACCCCCCACCAACCCCCCCAACCAACACCCCAACCCCCCAAAACCCCCCCACCCCAAACCCCCCCCAAAACACAACCCCACCCCCCACACCCCCACCCACACCCACCAAACCCCCCCCCCACACACCCCCCCCCACCCAACCCCCCCCACCAACCACCCCCCACCCACCCCAAACCAACACCAAAACCACCCCCCCCCAACCCACAAACCCACCCACCCACCCAACCCAACCCCCCCCCCAAACCCCAAAAAACTACCCCACACCACCACACACCAACCCCCCACACACACAACCCCAACCCCCCCCCACACCCCCCCCCCACCACCACCACCCACACACCACCCAACACACCCCAACACCACACCCCCCCACCACCCCCCCACCCCCACCCCCACCCACCCCAAAACACCCCCACCCCCCACCCCACCCACACCCACCCCCCCACCACCCCCCCCCCCCCCCCACCCCACCCCCCCCCACCACAAACCCCACCCACACACACCCACAACCCCCCCACACTCAAAAACCACCCTCCCACCAAACCCCCACCCACCAAACCCCACCACCATACCCACCCCACCAAACCCCCCCCACACCAACCCCCACCACCAAAACCCCCACACCAAACCCACCACCACCCACCACCAAACCACACCAAACCCCACACCAACACCCAACCAAACCCACCACCAAACCCCACCACCAAACCCACCACCAACCCCACCACCCCAACCCCACCACCAAACCCCACCACCAAACCCCACACCAAACCCCACCACAAAACAAACCAACCCACACACCCACCCCCCACACCCACACCAACCCACCCCCCCACACACCCCCCCCCCCCACCCACCCACAAACCACACCCCACCCCCACAACCCCCCCCCCCACAAACCCACACCCACACCCAACACACAACACCCAAAACACACCCACAACAACAACCCCACCACCACACAACCCACCCACACACACAAACAACAACCAACAACCAAAACCACAACACAAACCCAAACCCACACACCAACCACAAAACCCCAACACCCCAACCCCAAACCCCCCAAACCCCCTACCCCCCACCCCCAAACCCCCCAACCCCCAAACCCCCAACCCCCCCAACCCCCAACCCCCCAACCCCCCCACCCACCAACCCCCCCCCAACCCCCCAACCCCCCAACCCCCAACCCCACCACCATCCCCCCAACCCCCCACCCCCAACCCCCCCAAACCCCCAACCCCCCCCCCCTAACCCCCAACCCCCCAACCCCCAACCCCCACCCCCCAACCCCCAACCCCCAACCCCCCAACCCCCAAAACCCCAACCCCCATCCACCAACCCCCACCCCCAACCCCCAACACCCACCCCCCCCCCCCCACCCCCCCCCAACACACCCAAACCAACCAACCCCACACACCCCAACCCCCCCAAACACAACACCCCCCCCAACCCCCCACCACCCAAACACACCCACCACCACCAACACCCACCAACATAACAACCAATCCCACAACACACCCAAACACAACACACCCACACACAACCCAACCACACAACCACCCCCAATCCCCCCCACCCACACACCCCCCCCCAACCAAATCACACACACCCAAAACAAAAATCCCAAACAAAACACCCCCCCCCCCCACACCACACTAACCCAACACCAAAACCCCCCCCACACCCCCCCACAACAACAAACCCACCCACCACCCCCACAACACAACAAACAAAAAACACAACACACACAACAACCCCCACACCACCCACACTACACCCCCCACCCCCCCACCACCCCACCCCCCACCCCCCCCCCCACCCCCTCCCCAACCACCAACACACCCCATACAACCCCCCAACCCATACACACACCCCAAAACCCCAACCCACACCCAACACCCAACCAAAACCCCCCCCAACCACCCCCCCCCCCCCCCACCCCCTCCCCCCCCCACCACCCCAACCCAACACACACACCAACACAACAACCCACCCACTACACCCACACTCAACACCAAACATCACATAACCAAACCTAACCATATACTTCCCCAAACATTACCCTTTCTTTCCCTTCAACATCTACCCCCCCCTATCTCCCAACCCATTTCCCAACACCCCCCAACTACAATTCCCTTAATCACATCAACCACAACCCCTCATCTCCATTCCAAACAACCCAATATCTCTCCCACCCCCACACAACTCCACACCCCACCCCTTTAACTTCCCCTCTCCATTCTACCACCCCCCCCATTACCCAACCCCTCCTTTTCCCCATCCCCCACATTTTTTCAAATTCATCCATTATCCTTAACACCTCAATCCTAAACAAAACTCCTATAAATATTCTCTTACACACACATCCAACCATACCTCCCCCTCCCCACCCCCACCCCTATTCAAACTTTTCCCCCACCCACCAAACCCACCAACCCTCCAACAACTTCCCCCCCCACTACAATAAACTTAACACCAAATCCAACCTACAAAAAAACCCAAACCCCCCCCCAACACACCCTACAACAAACCCCAAAACAACAACCACAAAAACAAACACACAACACCATAAACACAACCAAAACCCAACCCCCCACCCACACACCCACCACCCCCACCAACAAACCACCACCAAACCAAACCCACCCAACCACACCCCCACAACCCAAACAAACACCACCCCCACACAAACACCAAAACAAACCCCACAACCAAACCCAAACCAACCAACCAACCCACCCCACCACCCCCCACCCCCCCCAACACCCCCACCAACCCCCCACCCCCCCCCCCCCAAACCACCCCACAACACCCCCCCCACCAAACCAACCCACACAACCACCCAAACCCTAACCAACCCAACCCAACAACAAAACCACAACCCCCCCACCCACCCCCCCAAACACCCCCCCAACCACCCCACAACCCCCCCCCACACCAAAACACCCAACACAACAAAAACACCCCACAACATAACAACCCACATACACCCCACACACCACCAACACCACCCACCACAACAACAACAAACACACCCCAAACCTAAAAACAACAAAACACACCCAACCCCCACACACCCCCCCCACCAAACCACCAACAAACACCCCCCCCACCCCCCCCCCCCACCAACCCACACCAACCCCTCCCCCCAACCCCAATCCCAAACACCAACATACCCCCAACAAAACACACCCACCACACCCACCCCCCACCACCACAACCCCCCCCAACACCCCCCAACCCCACCACCACAACACACACACCCCCCACCAAACCACCCCCCCCACCCAACCACAAAAACCCACAACCACAACCCCCCCCCCCCCCCACCCACCAACCCCCAACCACCAACCACACCACCACAACACCCCCCCAACACCCAAACCCCACCACCCCCCCCCCCCCCCACAAAAACCACCCCACACCACTAAAAAACACCACCCAAACACCCCACAACCACCAAACCCCCCCACACACCCACCACAAAAAACACACCTCAACCCCCCACAACCACCCAACCACCCCAACACCCACCCCCACACACCACCCACCAACCCCCCCCAACCCACCACACCCCCACCACAACCAACCCCCCCACCTCAAAACCTACACAACCACCACACCAACCACCCCCCCCCACCACCCACCCAAACCCCCCAACCCCAACAAACCACCCCCCACACCCCCACACACCCCCCCCACACACCCCACCCAAACCACACAAACCACAAACCCCCCACACCCACCCCACCAACCACAACCAACACACTAAACACACCCCACCAAAACACACACCCACCCCCCCCCCAAAAACACCCCAAAACCCACCCCACAACCTACCCCCCCCACCAAAACCATACACCCCACACACCCCCCCCCCACACCCCACCCCCCACCCCACCCCCCCACCCACACCCAACCAACCCCCCACCCCCAACCACCCCCACCCCAACCCCCCCCCACCCCAAAAAACCCAACACAACCCCCCCCACCACACCACAACCAAAAAACCACCACAACCACCCCAACCCACACCACCACCCCCCCAACACACCAACACCCACCACAACCCACCCCCAACCCACCCAACCCCCCCAACCCAAACCAAACCACCAAACACACCAAACCACAAACACACAACCCCCCCCCATACAATCCCCCCACCCCCACCAAACAAACCCCCCCCCCCCACAACCCCAACCCAAAACAAACCCAATACACAAACCCCAACAATAAACCCCCTCCCCAAAAAAATACACCCAATACTAAAACAAAACCCACACAAAAACACCACACCCCACTAACAACCAACAACCCACCAAAAAACCCAACAACACCATAACAACACACCCACCAAACACCCCACCCACCATTCCAACAATCAACCAAACCCATCAAAACCCCCCCAACCCAAACATAATCCATCAACCAACCCCCCCCTCCTCCCCCAACCAACCCAACCATACAAAACCCCCACCCCACCCCCACCCAACACCACCCCCCCCCCCCACCCCCACCCCCCCCCCCCATAACCAAACACACCCCACATCAACACCCCCCACCCAACACCCAACCCCCCCCACCCCAAACCCCCCAACACACACATCCATACCCCCCCCTACCCCCCTTACCCCCCCCCCCCCTATAACTCAATATCAAATAAAACAAATATAACTATAAATCCACATAAAAAATAAAAATAAAAATATCTATATATATAACATATAACAAAACAACCCTCACACCCCCCCCCCCCAAACCCCTACACACCCCCCCAACCCCCCACAACAACCCTAATCCATACAAACCCCCATCACCCCCATCTAACCCCCCATAACCCCCTAACACATACAACCCCCATATCTACCCAAACCCCACACAACCCCCCCACCCACCCTCCAACCCTCACCATCCCCCACCCCACAACTCCAACAAAACCAACAAACAACAACACAAACAACTACCCCCCCTACACCCAACCCCCACCCACCAAACCCCCCCCCCCCCCAAAACCCCCCCCACCCCCACCCACACCCCCCCCCACCACACCCCCACCCCAACCCCCATCCCACAACCAAACCCCAACACCACCCACACCCCACCCAATATCACCCCCCCACAACAACCACCCCAACCCCCAACCCCCACCACAAAACAAACACCACACAACCACACACACCACACACACCCCAACACACCACACACAACCACAACACCCACACATCACTACCACACACACCCATCTCACTCACCCACACTCACCACACAAACACCTACAACCCCCACACACACCCCCCACACACACCACACACACCACAACACACACACACACCCCAACACACCCCACACACACCACCCCCACACACACCCACACACACCCACACACACAACCACACCACAAACCCCAACAACACCCATAAACACCAACACACACACCACACACACACCCTCAACACCCATCACCCTACACTCCAACAACCCACATCACACATACCACACACACCCCTACAACACTCCACTCTCTCACCCCCTCTCTATCCCATATCATCACACACACACACATTCAAACCCCCTACTCACACACCCCCCCAACACAACACACACCCACACTACCTACCCACACACACACCACAAACCCCCCCCAACCCCCCCCACCCCACCAACACCAACCCACAAAACACCACACCACACAAAACCACAAAAAACCCCCACAAACAACAAAAAACCCCACACAAACCCAAAAACCCAACCCCCACACACCAAACCCCCACACCCCACCCACCCCACCACACCAACCCCCCACTCCCCCCCCAACCCTCCCCACCCCCCCCACCACAACCCCCCCACCAACCACCCCCACCCCAAAACCCACCCCCCCCCCCCCCCAAACACAACCCCACAAACCCCACACCAAACACCACCCCCAACCACAACAAACCAACCACAAACCAACCCAACACAACCACCACACAACCACAAACACACCACAAAAACACCCCCAACACAAACAACACCACAACAAAAACACCAACCAAAAACACCCAACCACAACACCAACCACCAAAAACCACCAACCACAAACACCACAACCACAACACCAACCAACAAACCACCACCACCACCACACCACCACCCCCAAACCAAAACACACCAACCCACACCACACCCCCCAACCACAAAACCACAAACCAAAAACACCACCAACCACACACCACCAAACCAACCACACCCAACCACACCACCACACCACCACCAACCACAACCAACCCCCCCCCACCCCCCACCCCCCCCCCCCCACCACCCCACCCCCCCCCCCCCCCCCCCCCCCCACCACCCACCCCCCCCCACCCCCCCCCACCACCCACCACCCCCCCACCCAACCCCCACCCCCCCCCCACCCACCCCCCACCCACCCCCACCCCACCACCCCCCCCCACCACCCCCCAAAAAACAAACCACCCCACCAAAACACAACACCCACACCCAACACAAAAAACAAACACCACCACCCCCACCACCCCCCCCACCCACCCCCACCAACCCCCACACCCCCAACACACCCCCAACCACACCAACAACACAAACCACCCCCCCACAAACAACCCCAACACCACCCCCCACCCAAACAAAACACACCACCACCAACCCCCCCCCCCCCCCCCCACAAACAAACCAAACCCCCCAACCACACCCCCCACCCCCCCAACCCACCCACCAAAACACCAAACACACACCCCCCCACCCACACACAACCAACCCCCCCCCCCCCCCACCCCCCCCCCCCACCCAAAACACCACCCCCACCCCCACCCCCACAACCCCCCACCCCACACACAACCCCACCCCCCCCCCACCCCCCCCCCCCAACCCACCCACCACCCCAACAACCCCACCCCCCCCCCCCCCCCCCCCACCCCACCCACAAACCCCCCACACACCCCACCACACACACACAACCCCCCCAACACCACACCCCCCCCCCCCCCCCCCCCCCCCCCCCCCCCCCCCAAACAAAAAACAACAACCACACACCACCCAACCACCCCCCCCCCCCCACCCACCACCAACCCACCCCAACACCCCCACCCCCAACCCCCCCCCACCCCCCCCCCCCCCCCCCACCACACCCCAACCCCCCCCCCACAAAACCCCACACCACCAACCCACCCCCCACCAACCCCCCCCCCCCCCCCCCCCCCCCCCCCCACCACAAAAACACCCCCACCAACCCCCCAAACCCCCCCACCACCACCCACACAACCCCCACCACCCCCACCACCCCCCACCACCCCACCCCCCACCCACCACACCCCACCACCCCCACCACCCCACCCACCCAAAACCCACCCAAAAACCCACACCCACCCCCAACCCCCAACAACAACCACACAACACCACCCCCAAACCCCAACCCCCCCCCCACCCCCCACCCCCCCCCCAACACACACACCCCCCCCCACCAACCAACACCACCCACCCCCCACAAACCCCCCCCCCCCAACACACCACCCCAACCACACACAACCACCCCCCCCCACCAACCACACCCCCCCACACAAAAAACCAACACACCCAACACCACACACACCACCCACCCCCCCACCCACCAACAACCCCCACCCACCCCCAACCCCCCACCCACACCCCCCCACCAACACACCCCCAACAACACAACCCCCCCCCACCCCCCCAACCCCCCACACCCACCCCCCCACCCCCCAACACCCACACACAACCACCCACAACCCAACCACCCCCACACCACCCCACACCCCACACACCCAACCAAACACCCCACCCCACCCCCCCACACACCACCCACCCCAAACAAACAAAACCCAACCACCCCACACAACCACCCCCCCCCCCCCCCCCCACAACAAACCCCACACCACCCCCCCCACAAACCCCCCCCACCCCCCCCCCCCCCCAACCACCACCACCACACACACCCCCCCCCCACCCCCCACCCCCCAACACCCACACACCCCCACCAACCAAACCCACCCACCCCCCACAAACCCCCCCCCCCCCCAAACACCACCCACACCAACACAACACCCCAACCACCCAACCCCCACAAACAAACACACCAACCCCAACCCCCCCACACAACCACCCCCAACCCCCAACCAACAACCACCACCCCCCCCACCACCCCCCCCCACCAACCCCCACCCACCCACCAAACACCCCACAACCACCACACCAACCACACCCCCCCCCCCCCCCCCAAACCCCACCCCACCCACCCAAAACCCCCACCCCACCCCCCACCCCCCCCCCCCCCACACCACCACAACCCCCACCACACCCAAACCCAAACCCCCACCCACACCCCACCCACACCACCACCAACAACAAAACCAACACCCCAAAAACCACCCCCCCCCCCCCCCACCACACACCCACAACCCCCCCAAACAACCCCCCCCACCCCCCCAACCCCCCCCCCCCACCCAACCCCAAAACCCCCACCCAACCCCCACACCCCCCACCCACAACCCCCCCAAAACACCCCCAACACCACCCCCAACACACCCCCCCCCCCCACCCCCAACCCCCCCAACCCCCCACCCCACCCCCAACCACACCCAACCCACCCTCCCCAAAAACCCCCCAACCCCCACCCCCCCCCACCCCCCCACCCCCCCCCCCCCCCCCCCCCCACCACACCCACCACCACCCCACCCCCCCCCCCCCCCCCCCCCCCCCCCACCACACACCCCACAAACCCAACCCCAAAAAACCCCCCCCACAACCCACCCCCCCCACCCCACCCCCCAAACAACACCAAACCCAAACACACCAACCACACACCCAACCCCCAAACCCACCCAACCACCACCAACCCCCCCCCCCCCCCCACCCCAAACACAAACACCCACACCCACACACACCCCCAAAACCAACCCCACCACACCCAACACCCCCACCCCCCACACCCACCACACCACCCCCCACCCACACACCCCACCCACAACCCCCCCCCAACCCCCCACCCCCCCCACCACCCCACCCCCCCCCCCCCACCCCAACCCCCCCAACCCCACCACCACCAACCCCCCCCCCCCCCAAACACCCCCCCCACCCCCCCCACCACCCCCAACACCACCCCCACAACCACAACACCCCAACCCCCCCAAACCCCCCCCCACCCCAAAACCCCCCCAATCATCAACCCCCACCCCCCCACACCCCCCACCACACCACCCACACACCCCCCCCCCCCCACACACCACCCCCACCCAACCCCCCACCACCAAACACCCACACAAACCCCCCCCCCACAACCCCAACACCCAATCCCCCACCCCCCACCAACCCACTCAACCACCCAACCCAACCACAAAACCCCCCAACAAACCCCCCAAAATACAACCCCCACACCTCCAAACAACCCCCAACAACCCAACCCCCCCCCCAACCCCCCCCACCACACCCACCACCCCAACACACACCACCCACCCCACAACCCCCCACCACCCCCCCCACACCCACCCCCAACACACAAAACACCCCCACCCCCCCACCCCACCCAACCCACCCCCACCACCCCCCCCCCCCCCACCCCCACCCCCCCCACCACCAAACCCCACCCAACAAACCACCAACCCCCCACCCACCAAACCCCACCACCAAACCCACCACCAAACCACACCAAACACCACCCACAAACCCCACCACCAACCCCACCCACAACAAACCCCCACCCCCCAACAAACCAACACCAAACCCCCACAAACCACACCAACCCCACACCACTAACCCCCCACCACCAAACCCCAACCCCAACCAACCCACCACCAAACCCACCACAACCCCACCACCACACCACACCAAACCCCACCACCAAACCCCACACCAAACACACACACAACCACCAACCCACACACCCACCACCCACCCCACACCAACCAACCCCCCACCACACCCCCCCCCAACCCACCCCCACACCACACCCACCCCACAACCCCCCCCCCCCACCCAAACCCACACCCACACCCACAACCCAAACCCCAACAACACCCCACCCCACAAACCCCAACAACCCCACCACACACACCCAACCCCACACACACAACAAAACACAACCAACACAACCAAACACCAACACAACCCAACCCACAAACACACCCACACACACCCCCAACCCCCCAACCCCCAACCCCCCAACCCACACAACCCCCACAACACCCCCCCACAACAAACCCAAAACCCACAACACAAAAAACCCCCACCCCCCACCACCCAACCCCCACCCCCCAACCCCCCCAACCCCCCCCCAACCCCCCCCAACCCCAACCCCAAACCCACCAAACCCCCAACCCCCAACCCCCCCTACCCCCCAACCCCCAACCCCCCAAACCCCCCAACCCACACCCCAACCCCACCCCAAACCCCCAACCCCCAACCACCCCAACACACTACCCCCCAACCACCAAACCCCCCAAACCCCCACCCCCAAACCCCCAACACCAACACCCCCCCCACCCCCCCACCCCTCACACCCACCCCAACAACCAAAAACCAACAACCCCAAACCCCAATAACAACCCCCCCCCCCCACCCCCACCACCACCCACACACCCACCACCCAACACACCCCCCCCCACCAAAAAAACCTCCATACCCCCCAACAACAACCAACACACACACACACCCACCCCACACCCCCACCACAACCCCAAACCAAAAACCAACCCCAAAAAAACCACCCAAACCCACCCCCCCACAACCCCACCCCCCCACCCCAAACACACAAACCCAACACACACAAACAACCAACACCACCCCCCCCCACACCCCACACAACCAACACCAACCCCCCCCAACCCCCCCAACCAACAAAACCCCACCCCACCCACCCCCCCAACACCAACCACAAACACAACCCACCCAACCACCCCCAACCAACCACAACACCCCCCCACCCCACCACCACCCCCCACCCCCCCCCCCCCCACCCCAACCCACAAACCAAAAACAAACCACACCAAAACCCACCCAAACACCACCCCCCCCCCACCACCAAACCCCAAACCAACACCCCCCCCACCCCCACCCCCCCCCCCCCCCCCCCAAACCCCCCCCCCTCCAACCACACCACCCCACCCACAAAAACACCACACCCACCCCACCACCCACCCACACCACCCCACCCCAACACAACCCCCAACAAACAACACAACAACAACACAACACAAACCCCATCCAACACCAACACCTACACCCACCCCCAACCACCACCACACCAAACCCCCAACCCCCCCACCCACAAACACACCCCCCCCCCCCCCACACCCCCCCCCCCCAAACCCAACCCAACAACAACCCCCCCCCAAACCCCCCCACCCAAAACCACCCCCCTAAAAAACCAATCCTCCAAACACCATCCACCAACACCACACCCACCCACCCACCTCCAACACACATCACCAACCAACCCACCCCTCCCCTCCTCCCCCACCCCCACCCCCAATAAAACAAATACCCCCCCCCCACACCACAACACCCCACCCCACCAACCCCCCCAACAACCCACCAACAACACAACCCACACCCCACCCACCAACCAAACACCCCCCCACCACCCCCAATCACAAACCCAACCACCTACCCCCAAAAACAAAAAACCAACCAAAAACTCAAACACACAAACACCAAACCCCAACACCAAAACCCAAAACCACACAAACAACCCACCCATTAAACAACCCACCATACCACTACCACCCCAAACCCAAACCAAACACCACCCACCACAAACACACAACAAAAAAAATCCCCCACCACAAAAAAAACCCTAAATATATACCTCACAATACCCAACACAACACCACCCCCCCCCCCCCTCCCACACCCCCCACACCAACAACCCCTCCCCCTACCCCAAACAAACACACCCCCAAAATTACACCCCATCTCCCCCCATAAAACCCTAATATCCAACCCCCCATATCTCCCATACTCCATCACATAAACAACCAACTTCCCCTACATACCCAATTCAAAATCCCCACCCCCAAAAACCCCCCTCAATCCCCCCATCACCCCCCCCCTCTACCCCCCATCCTAAACTCACAATACTCTAATTACAAACAACTTTAAATCCCCCACAACTACCCTCCACACCACATACCATCATTCCACCACCCCTTCCCACCCTACCCTCTTTCTCAACAACACACACCCAACCAAAACAAACACCAAACAACCACCCCCCACACCCCCCCCCCCCCACCAAACCACAACACCACCCCCCCCCCACCCCCCCCCAACACACACTCCCCACCACCCACAACACAACAACCAAAAAACCAATAACCAACCAACACCCACCACACACACACCCCCCCACCCCACCCCCACCACAACCCCCCCCAACCCCCCCCCCCCCCCACCACCACCACCAACACACACCCCCCACACCCACCACCACCAACCAAACAACCCCACCACACCCCCCCCCACCCCAAACCCCCCCCCAACCCCACCCACCACACCAACCCCACCCACACCCCCCCCAACACCAAACACCACCCACCCCCCCCCCCACAAAAAACCCCAACTCCACAACAAACAAAACACCCCCCCACAACAACCAACCACCCCCCCAAACCCCCCCCCCCAACCCACCACACCACAACTACACACACAACCCCACCCCCCACAACCCACACCCACCACCACACCCCCCCCACACACCCCACCCCACCACACCCAACACCACACCCCTCACAAACCCCCCCAAAACACCCCAACCACAAACCACACAACCCCCCACAACAACCCACCCCCCCCTCCAACCACCAAACCCCCCACCCCCCCAACCCAATCCACCCCACAACCCCACACACACACCCCCACCCCCCACCCCCCCAAACCCCCACCACAAACCAATAAAAACCCAACACACACCAACACACAAAACAAACTAATAAACAACACCCACCAAAAAAACCCAACCACCCCCCCACCACACCCCCCAAAAACCACCCCCAAAACCCCCCCCACTCACCACAACCACCCACCCACAAAAAACAACCCCACACCTACCCCCCCCCCCCCCACACCCACCCCCACCCCACCCAACACCCCCACACCACTATCTACAATTCCCACCTACCCCCAACAACCACCCATCACCATCCCACACCCATCCACCCCACTATAACCAATACTCTACCCCCCCACCACACCACAACCAACACAAACCCACCCACAACCCACCCAACCACACACACCCCCCAAACACACCAACCCCCACACCCCCCCCACCCCCAACCACCCCCCCCCCCCAACCCACACCCCCCCAACAACCAAACAACAACCACACCCCCCCAAACACAACCCCACCCCCCAAACACCCCCCCACCCCCACCACCCCTACACAACACACCCAACCCACACCCCAACAAAAACCCCCACAAACCACCCCCAAACACACCCCCAACACCCCCCCCCCAACCCCCAACACCCACCCACACCCACAACAACCACAACAACACCAAACACAAACACCAAACCCCACCCCCCACCAACCAAACAAACCAACCCAACAACAAACAACAACCAACACACCCCCCACCCACACCCCAACCAAACCCAACACCTAACCCCCCCCACCACCCCCCCCCCCCCCCACCCCACCCACACCCCCCCCCCCCCCCCACACCCCCCCCCACACACCAACACCCACCACCCCACCCCCCCCACCACCACCCCCCCCCACCCCCACCCACCAACCCCACCAACACCCCAAACCCAACCCCCCCCACACCAAAACACACCACACACACCAACACACACACACACAAACAACAACACACACAACAAACACACACACCACACACACCACACACACACAACCACACCCCCCCCCCCCAACCCACACACCCCCCCCCACAACCCCCCCCCACAAACCCTCCCCCCCCAACCCCCCCCCACACCCCCCCCACCCAACAACCCCCCACAACCCCCCACCCACCACCAACCCCCCACCCAACCCACCCACCCCCCACCACCACCCCCCCCCCCCCCCCAACCACCCACCAACACCCCAACCCCCCACCCACCCCCACCCACCCCCAACCACCACCCACCCACCCACACCCCCCCCCCACACCCCACCACCCAACCACAACCCAAAACCCCAATCCCAACCCCCCACCCAAACCCCCCCCACAACCCCCCCACCCCCCCCCCACCCCACACACACCCATCACCACAAAACCACACACACCACACACACCACACACACCACACACACAACACACACACAACACCAAACACACCCCACAACTCACCACCACACACCACCACACACCCACACACACCACAAACCACACACACACACACAACCACACACAAACCACAACACAACACCAAAACCAACACACACACAACACCACACCACACCACACACACAAAACACCAACACACACACACACCACACCACACACACACACACACCACACCCCACCCCACACACACAACACAACCAACACACACACACACACACCCCACACACCACCACACACAAACCACACACTCAACACAAACCACAACACCAACACCACCACACACACACCAACACACACCACACACACCCCAACACACACCCCACCCAACCCCCCCCAACCCCCCCCACCAACCCACACCACCCACCCACACAACCACCACCACACCACACCCACCAACACCACAAACCAACAACACACCACCACACAACCAAACACACAACCACACCACCAAACCCCCACACCCCAACCCCCCACCACCCAACCCACCCCCCCCACACCACACCCCCAACCCCCCCAACAAAAAACCCCCACACACACCCCCCCACCCCCTATCCACCCCCCCCCCCCAACCCAAAACAAACCCCCCACCACAACAACACCCAACAAAAAAAAACCCCCCTACCACAAAAACTCCCCAACCACAACAAACCCCCCAACCACTCCTACAACAACCACAAAAAACCCCATAACAACATAAACACCAACCACAACACCAACCAACCACAACACCAACAACAAACACCACACAACAACAAAAAACCCCAAACCAACAACAACACCACAACCACAAAAAACAACCATCCACAACACACCCCCAACATCACCACTCCAACCACAAAAAAACACAACAACACCACACCAAACCACAACACCACCCCAACAACAACAACACCCAACCACAACCAACCACCAACAACACCACCAACAACAAAACCACACACCACCACCAACCACAACACCCCCCACCCCCCCCACCACCCCCCCCCCACCACACCCACCCACCCCCCCCCCCACCAACACCCACCCCCCCCCCCCCCACCCCCCCCACCTCCCACCACCCCCCCCCACCCCAACCCCACCCACCACCCCACACCCCACCCCCCCCCCCCCCCCCCCCCACCCTCAACCCCCCCCCCCCCACCACCCCCCACAAAAAAAACCCACCCCACCAAAACACAACCACCCACACCCCCCAAAAAAAAAACAACCACAAAACCCCACCCACCCCCCCCACCCCACCCCCACCAACCCCCACCAAACCCCAACCCACACCCCCAACCACACCCAACACACCCCAATCCACACCACCAACCAAACAACCCCACAAAAACCCCCCCCACAACACACAAAAACACCAACACAACACCCCCCCCAACCACACAAACAACCCAAACCCCCAACCCCACCTCCAACCCAACCCCAACCCCACTACACACCCCAACAAAACCAAACACACCACACACCACCCCCCCCCCCACCCACACCCAACCCCCCCCCCCCCCCCCCCTCCCCCCCCCCCAACAACACAACAACCCACCCCACCCCCCCCCAACCCCACAAACCACCCTAACCACACACACACCACCCACCCCCCCCCCACCCCCCCCCCACACCCACCCACACCCCAAACACCCCCACCCCCCCCACCCCCCCCCCCCCCCCCCCACCAACCCCCCCCACCACCAAACCACACATCACCACACCCCCCCCCCAACACAAACCCCACACCCCCCCACCCCCACCCCCCCACACCCAAAAACCACCCCCCACCAAAAAAATAATCAACCACCCACACACCACACCACTCCCACCCACCCCCCCCCACCCCACCCACACCAACCCCACCCCAACCACCCCCACCCCCCAACCCCCCCCCCACCCACCCCCCCCCCCCAACCCACCCCCCCCCCAAAAACCCCACACCCACAACCACCCCCACCAACCCCCCCCCCCCCCCCCCCCCCCCCCACCCCACAAAAACACCCCCCCCCCCCCACCAACCCCCCCCCACACACCCCCACCAACCCCCACAAACACACACCACCCCACACCCCCCCACCACCCCACCCCCCCACCACCCACACACCCCCCCACCACCCCCCCCACCCACCCACACACCAAACCCACCCCCAACACACACCCACCACCCAACCCCCAAAACACACACCCACCACAACACACCCCCCCAAACCCCAACCCCCCCCACCCCCCACCCCCCCCCAACCACCCCACACCACCCCCCCCACCCCAACAAACCCACCCCACCCCCCCCACAAACCCCCCCCCCCCCCCCCAACACACACCACACAACCACCACACCACCCCAACCACCCACACCCACCCCACACAACAAAAAACCACACCCAAAAACACAAAACCACACCCCCCCCCACCCACCAAAAACCCCAACAACCCAAACACCCACCACACCCCCCCACCCAACACACCCAACAACCAACAAACCCCCCCCCCCCACCCCCCAACCCCCACCCCCAACCCCACCCCACCCCCCCCCCCCAAAACCCCAACACACCACCACACACACCCCTACAACCCCCCCACCCACCACCCCCACACCCCCACACACCCCAACCAACCACCCACCCCCCCACCCCCCACCACACCACCACCCAACAAAAAAAAACCCACCCACCCCAAACCACCACCCCCCCCCCCCCAAACCCACACCCACACCACCCCCCACCAACCCCCCCCCCACCCCCCCCCCACCCCCCACTCCACACACACACCCCCCCACCCCCCACACCCCCCCCAAACCACACCCACCACCCCCACCCAACAACACCCACCCCACCCCCCCACAAACCCCCCCCCCCCAACACAACCACACAACCACACCACAACACACCCCACACCACCCACCCCCCCACAAACAAAAACCACCCCAAACCCCCACACCCAAACCAACCCCCCAACCCCAACCAACAACCACACCCACCCACCAACCCCCCCCCCCACCAACCCCCACCACCCCCCATTAAACACCCCCCCCACAACCACCAACACCAACCACCACCCCCCCCCCCCCCAACCCACCCCACCCCACCCAAACCCAACCCCACCCCCACCCACCCCCCCACACCACACCAACCCCCACCACACCCAAACCCAAACAACACAACCCCAAACCCCACCAACACACCCACCCTAAAAAAAAACCCCAACACCCACACACCACCCCCCCCCCCCCCCACCAACACCCAACCACCCCCCCACCAAACCCCCCCCCCACCCCCCAACCCCCCCCCCCCCACCCCAAACCACAACAACCCCCACCCCCACCCCCAACCCCCCCCACCCACACCCCCCCACAAAAACCCCCCAACACCCACCCCCCCAACACCCCCACCCACCCCCACCCCCCAACCCCCCAACCCCCCCAACCCAATCCAACATTCAATACACCCCAACAACCAACCCAAAACACACCCCCCCCCAACCACCCCCCCACCCCCCCCCACCCCCCACCCCCCCCCCCCCCCCCCACCCCACCCCCCCACCCACACCCCACCACCACCCCACCCCCCCCCCCCCACCCCCACCCCACCCACAACACCACACAACCACCCAACACCCAAAAAACCACCCCACCCAACAACCCCCCACCCCCCACCCCCCCCAAACAACACCACACCAAAAACCCAAACACCACCCAACCCCCAAAACCACCCCAACAACCAACCAACCCCCCCCCCCCACCCCAAACACAAACCACCCACACCCCCACCCCACACCCAAAACCAACCACACACACCCCAAACCCCCCACCCCCACACCACCACCACCACCCCCACCACAACCCACCCCACCCACAACCCCCCCAACCCCCACACCCCCCCACCACCCCACCCCCCCCCCCCACCCAACCCCCACCCACCCCCCCACCCCCCCCACCCAAACACCCCCCCCCCCCACCCCACACCACACCACACAGTTACTAAAATTTAATGATCTTGTAAAATACAATACAACTATAATCCTATATAAAGCTTTTAACAAATCATTACCTATTAATCTACAACACCTTTTCTCAATTTGGGAAAAAGCCCATAATCTGAGAGGATTTGGAGACTTCACACTACCTAAAATTCGAACTACTCGTAAAAGCTTTTGTGTATCTGTACGAGGTGTGAAACTATGGAACAGTCTGGATGCACACCACAAGCAATGCCAAAATATTCACGGATTCAAACTTTTATACAAACATCTGGTCTGGTCACAATATATAGAGAGTGGGTCTTAATTGTTCTGTACTTCTGTATTGTGTTTGTGTCATGTATTTGTCATTCCTTACCATTGCTGGTTTTGTCTCTTACCATTGCTGGTATTGTCTGTTACCATTGCTGGTATTGTCTGTCACCATTGCTGGTCTTGTCTCTTACCATTGCTGGTATTGTCTCTTACCATTGCTGGTTTTGTCTCTTACCATTGCTGGTATTGTCTCTAACCATTGCTGGTATTGTCTCTAACCATTGCTGGTATTGTCTCTTACCATTGCTGGTATTGTCTCTTACCATTGCTGGTATTGTCTCTTACCATTGCTGGTATTGTCTCTAACCATTGCTGGTATTGTCTCTAACCATTGCTGGTATTGTCTCTTACCATTGCTGGTATTGTCTGTTACCATTGCTGGTATTGTCTCTAACCATTGCTTGTATTGTCTCTTACCATTGTTAGTCCTGTATTACTGTTGTCATATGTAACTCTGATGCGTTACTATGGTAACTCCACAATGTGAATACTCAAACCTTTCTGTGTTAATATAGTGCAGAAGTCGAAAGTTGTTGATAGCCCTGTCTCGCAAAGAAGCACATTTTTGTTGTATACATATTATGGGGGTAGGATTAAATAAGTTTTCTTCTTCCTACTCCCTTTCAGGCAAATATTTTGGTTTATTTTTTTATTTTATTTTCATGCATGCTAGCAATGCTTTACTTATTTTTTATTTTTTGTTGGAAACTATGATGAACAAGAGGTGACTGCTGCCTCATGTGAAATGCCTGAAATGAATAAATAAACAAACAAACAAACAAACAACACGAGTCCTACATGAAGTAAAAAGAGAAGTTCATTGTGCGTCTTGAGTAACGCGCAGTAACGGGATGTTAATGATAACGGCGTTATAGTTACAGTCAAAGTAATTAGATTACTCGTTACTGAAAAAAGTAACGGCGTTATTCCCATCACTGGATGTTTGTAACCAGCGTGTGCTCCGTAGACGTCCCTGGCCATGTTCAGGAGTCAGACCTTCTCCGTGAGGCGGCGCTTCAGTGACTTCCTGGGTCTGTACGAGAAGCTGTCGGTGAAACAGTGTCTGCAGGGCTGCATCATCCCCCCCCCGCCCGAGAAGAGCGTCATGGGTCTGTACCTCACACTTTTACAATCAATCTTTTTTTATTTCCATCTAAGGACCGTGTTTTTCGCACTAATAAGACGCATTATCAAATGATGGCGTTATCTTCATAAATAAAGTGGATTATAAAGTGCACTGTTGAAATGAAGGGCTTTAATGTGCTCCTAATAGACTTAGACGGACTTCATTGATCCACAGGGACATTGCGTTGTCACAGTAGCTTGCACAGTTTTCCACAATAAAAATAACAATGAATAATGGGGAAAAAACGGTAAAAGGAAGTCAGACTAGGACATTTCTTTGGCTCTTGGTGCAAACAGTTAAAAGAAGAGAGATGGAGAAAAGAGGAAGGTATTGTAAAATCAGCATACATTTATAAGATAAACAAATAAATACTATATACTATACTAGCTCATTTTCACTGCACTTTGGGGACTCTCACTCATGTATTCCACTGTGGTTTTACTGCGAAAGGCAAAGAATCTCTGACATTGTTTTTATCCAGATGATAACTTCTGCCTCAAATCTGTCCAATCACACTCCTCCTCCAGTCCATCCATCCATATGATCCTTTTTAATCCTCAGATATTGTGTACACTGTGGACAGAGCTGTTTTCTGTCATTCAAAACCAAAATACTGTCTGTTTTCAGTCTAGTCTCCTGCAGAGTGTAATTCCCATTTTCTGCCACTAGATGGAAGTGTTAGTGCATTTGTTTCATAGTGTGTTGCTTTAGGGGGGGAGCTTAACAGCCAGTGCTATAACACCCAGGGAGCTATAACAGCCAGTGCTATAACACCCAGGGAGCTATAACAGTCAGGGGAGCTATAACAACCAAGGGGAGCTATAACAGGCGGCACGGTGGCAGGGCGGTAGGGCGGCACGGTGGCTGAGTGGATAGCACTCTCGCCTCTCAGCAAGAAGGTCCTGGGTTCGAATCCTGGCCGGACCAGGGCCTTTCTGAGTGGAGTTTGCATGTTCTCCCCGTGTCTGCGTAGGTTTCCTCCGGGTACTCCGGTTTCCCCTACCACTAAAAACATGCACAATAGTTCTGGCATGCGCCTCCTGTTCGGCGACCCCGCTCCCATCTCTGTGTGGAGTGAGAGGATAAGTGCCCAAAAATAACAATTGTAAACCGCTTTGTGACTCTGGTCTGTGAAAGGCGGTATATAAATAAAGATTACTTACTTACTTACTAACAGCCAGGGGAGCTATAACAACCAAGGGGAGCTATAACAGTCAGGGGAGCTATAACAGCCACGGGAGCTATAACAGCCAGGGGAGCTATAACAGCCAGGGGAGCTATAACAGCCAGGGGAGCTATAACAGCCAGGGGAGCTACAGTGCCTTTTGAAGTATTGAACCTTTCAACATTTCGCCACATTTCAGGCTTCAAACATAAAGATATACAATTTTATTTTTTTGTCATGAATCAACAACAAGTGGGACACAATCGTGAAGTGGAACAAAATTTATTGGATAATTTAAACTTTTTTAACAAATAAAAAACTGAAAAGTGGGGCGTGCAATATTATTCGGCCCCTTTACTTTCAGTGCAGCAAACTCAGTCCAGAAGTTCAGTGAGGATCTTTGAATGATCCAATGTTGTCCTAAATGACTGATGATGATAAATAGAATGCACCTGTGTGTAATCAAGTCTCCGTATAAATGCACCTGCTCTTTGATAGTCTCAGGGTTCTGTTTAAAGCGCAGAGAGAACCATGAAGACAAAGGAACACACCAGGCAGGTCCGAGATACTGTTGTGGAGAAGTTTAAAGCCGGATTTGGATACAAAAAGATTTCCCAAGCTTTAAACACCTCAAGGAGCACTGTGCAAGCAATTATATTGAAATGGAAGGAGTATCAGACCACTGCAAATCTACCAAGACCCGGCCGTCCCTCCAAACTTTCATCTCAAACAAGGAGAAGACTGATCAGAGATGCAGCCAAGAGGCCCATGATCTCTCTGGATGAACTGCAGATAACTACAGCTGAGGTGGGAGAGTCTGTCCAGAGGACAACAATCAGTCGTGCACTGCACAAATCTGGCCTTTATGGAAGAGTGGCAAGAAGGAAGCCATTTCTCAAAGATATCCATAAAAAGTCTTGTTTAAAGTTTGCCACAAGCCACCTGGGAGACACACCAAACATGTGGAAGAAGGTGCTCTGGTCAGATGAAACCAAAATCAAACTTTTTGGCCACAATGCAAAACGATATGTTAGGCGTAAAAGCAACACAGCTCATCGCCCTGAACACACCATCCCCACTGTCAAACATGGTGGTGGCAGCATCATGGTTTGGGCCTGCTTTTCTTCAGCAGGGACAGGGAAGATGGCTAAAATTGATGGGAAGATGGATGGAGCCAAATACAGGACCATTCTGGAAGAAAACCTGTTGGAGTCTGCAAAAGACCTGAGACTGGGACGGAGATTTATCTTCCAACAGGACAATGATCCAAAACATAAAGCCAAATCTACAATGGAATGGTTCACAAATAGACGTATCCAGGTGTTAGAATGGCCAAGTCAAAGTCCAGACCTGAATCCAATCGAGAATCTGTGGAAAGAGCTGAAGACTGCTGTTCACAAACGCTCTCCATCCAACCTCACTGAGCTCGAGCTGTTTTGCAAGGAAGAATGGCAAAGAATTCCAGTCTCTTGATGTGCAAAACTGATAGAGACATACCCCAAGCGACTTGCAGCTGTAATTGCAGCAAAAGGTGGCGCTACAAAGTATTAGCGCAAGGGGCCGAATAATATTGCACGCCCCACTTTTCAGTTTTTTATTTGTTAAAAAAGTTTAAATTATCCAATAAATTTCGTTCCACTTCACGATTATGTCCCACTTGTTGTTGATTCATGACAAAAAATTTAATTTTTATATCTTTATGTTTGAAGCCTGAAATGTGGCGAAATGTTGAAAGGTTCAAGGGGGCCGAATACTTTCGCAAGGCACTGTATGTGCGTACACTTCCTTTAGGATGTGGGGGGAGGCTTGTGCGCGAGCTGTCAAAGTCTGCACGCGCGGGAATACGTGGGGAAAGCCCTCTCCCAAACCAGCCCCCCCCCCCCCCCCCCTCCCCCTCCCCCTCTCCCTCTCCTCCTCCCCCTTCTCCCCCTCTCCCCCTAAACCCATCATGCAACTTTTAAAGCATCATTGGCGCATAGAGGGGCGTGCGTAACGGGACTCACCGCGCTCCGTGGTCGAGCAGCAGCAGGAGCAGCAGGAGCAGCAGGAGCCCGAACCCAACTGTCATGCTTCCATCCAAACCCGCTCGGGACCGACCGAAAAGCACGCTGCGGGGACTCTGCGGGGACGCTGCGGGGACGCGGGAGACGGCGGGGGAAGTTTCCTCATCCACCCACGCGCTCTGCCGCTGCCGCCTCTTCCACGGCGCGGGTCATGTGCGTCCAGACCAGGGGACAGACCATGTGCGTCCAGACCAGAGGACAGACCATGTGCGTCCAGACCAGAGGACAGACCATGTGCGTCCAGACCAGGAGTACACTCCGAGATGTTATCCGCGGGAAGCTGCAGAATCAATGAGAGACAAGTCGAACCGAGCCTTCCCTCTCTCCTCCTCTCTCTCTCTCTCTCTCTCCCCCCTGCGCACACCCCCTCCTCTCTCTGTTCTCTCTCTCCCCCTCTCTCTCCCTCTCTCTTCTCTCACTCTCTTTCTCTCCCCCTCACTCTCTCTCTCTCCCCCATCTCTCTCTCACCCTCTCTCTCACTCTTCCCCCTTTTTCTCTCTTCCCCATTCCCCCCTCTCCCCCCTCTCACTCTCTCTCTTTAAAAAAGGATGAAAGGTTTGTTAGTGACGCTGCTGCTGCTGGTTTTTGGAGAATCGTCTCTGAGTCACGCAGCAGCAGCAGCAGCAGCAGCAGCAGCAGCAGCAGCAGCACCTGGAGAAACTAAAGCCATGGATTTGTGTAGTGATGTCACATGCCAAACGTGAGGCTCGCGCGCGGGGGACTTCATAAAGTTTGCATTAGTCTGGGAAGAAACCAATTAAGATCCAAGTACTTTGACGGTACTAATAATAATAATAATAATAATAATAATAATATATGTATTTTTTAGACGCCCATGCGTTTTGAGTTACAGTAACATTTTAAAGCTGGGGTACCCAACTTTCACCATGTTTAGCTTGTGTACATTTGTAAAAAACGACCCACGTGACGCACTAATTGAGCGTTGAGCTGGGAGCTGATTGGCTGAATGTGGGTGGTCTGTTGTATGTGTTTTGAAAGTTACGTAGCCCTGGCTTTAATGCAGTTTAGTTCACTGTCACTATTTCAAAAGTCCCCATCACTATAATAATAACCAATATATAAGTTTTTAATATTGATCTATATGAATGACGTCTCACTTTCTTGAGATCAATGTTTTAATTGATAAATAAAATACATTTTCTTTTTCTGTCTCTAGTCTCTCTCTGGTCTCTCATGGTCTCTCTCTATAGTCTCTCTCTGGTCTCTCTCTCTGGTCTCTCTCTAGTCTCTCATGGTCTCTCTCTATAGTCTCTCTCTGGTCTCTCTCTGGTCTCTCATGGTCTCTCTCTATAGTCTCTCTCTGGTCTCTCTCTCTGGTCTCTCTCTAGTCTCTCTCTGGTCTCTCATGGTCTCTCTCTATAGTCTCTCTCTCTGGTGTCTCTCTCTGGTCTCTCTCTAGTCTCTCTCTGGTCTCTCTCTATAGTCTCTCTCTCTAGTCTCTCTCTGGTCTCTCTCTGGTCTCTCTCTCTGGTATCTCTCTGGTCTCTCTCTAGTCTCTCTCTGGTCTCTCTCATGGTCTCTCTCTCTCTCCCTCTCTAGTCTCTCTCTGGTCTCTGTCTCTCGTCTCCTTCCGGTCTCTCTCTCTGGTCTCTCATGGTCTCGCTCTGGTCCCTCTCTCTGGTCTCTCTCTCTGGTCTCTCTCTCTGGTCTCTGTCTCTGGTCTCCTTCCGGTCAGTCTCTCTGGTATCTCTCTCCCTAAGTTTTTCTCCATGTTCGCACCATTGACAGCGCGCAGTCTATTTAGGAGACTGAGGTCACGTGGTCGTGGCGTGCTGGATCTGATTGGCTGAACGTTGATTGTGTTTGATTATAAATAACAGTTTTTAAATTTTGTTTTTGGTCTCTACAAACACAGGAGGTGAAAGTAAACGCGCAGGGAATGAATGAGACAAAGGTTAGGTTTGTTTGGGCTGAATGTTAAAAGGTTAATGAGGGCTTTGGCGAAGGCACGCGGGCATACGTCACGCAGGCTGCAGTCGTGCGTAAAGACGTAAAAAAACAATAAGGTCGTGCAGGTAAAAGGCAGTGGTTAAAAACGTGACATCTGGTCCCAGCAACAGGAGGAAAGCATCAATAATGAAGAGACATCACCGCCCTCTGCTGGACATGGCGGGTACTAGCGCCTGTGTTTTCACTAAAGCGTTTTTTACAAGCGTTGTTAAGAAATGCTTTAATAATTTTATAGATTTACACATTCTACATAAGTATAACAACCCCTGCTTTGTGTTGTGAACTAACAAGGCGTTTGGAAAAGACCAAAAACTGTATTTAAACTGTATTTATTTCAATGTTAAAGCTTTACAAACCTGAACTTATGTTGTCGCCGTATCAACTCTATCCATTTTAATTAAACTTTATAACTGACTCTGGGTTCAATTTAAGATAAAAATACAGACAAATAATACAAAAACGAACCAACAAACCAGAGAGAGAGAGAGACCAGAAGAGACACCAGTGTCAGTGAACCTGGTGTCAGTCAGTGCTAATATATTTGTTATGCAATATTTGTTTTCCCTATGGCGGCGTTATTTAATCCCCGGTGGCAGATGGAAGTGTGTTGTATATGACTGCACCGCACTGGATCACACCTGGATTGTGTACGTTGTGTTGTTCTCTGTGGAGGATTGTGTGTGTTGAAAGGAGGGAGGGGAGTCCGCTTCATCCAACCCCTTTTTCAAACCTGTTTTAGTTTAAAGACCCAGGACTGAGGCTGTAGACCCAGGACTGAGGCTGTAGATCCAGGACTGAGGCTGTAGACCCAGGACTGAGGCTGTAGATCCAGGACTGAGGCTGTAGACCCAGGACTGAGGCTGTAGACCCAGGACTGAGGCTGTAGATCCAGGGCTGAGGCATAGACCCAGGACTGAGGCTGTAGACCCAGGACTGAGGCTGTAGCTCCAGGACTGAGGTTGTAGATCCAGGACTGAGGCTTTAGATCCAGGACTGAGGCTGTAGACCCAGGACTGAGGCTGTAGACCCAGGACTGAGGCTGTAGACCCAGGACTGAGGCTGTAGCTCCAGGACTGAGGTTGTAGATCCAGGACTGAGGCTGTAGCTCCAGGACTGAGGCTTTAGATCCAGGACTGAGGCGGTAGATCCAGGACTGAGGCTGTAGATCCGCAGGACTGAGGCTGTAGACCCAGGACTGAGGCTGTAGATCCAGGACTGAGGCTGTAGACCCAGGACTGAGGCTGTAGACCCAGGACTGAGGCTGTAGACCCAGGACTGAGGCTGTAGATCCAGGACTGAGGCTGTAGACCCAGGACTGAGGTTGTAGATCCAGGACTGAGGCTTTAGATCCAGGACTGAGGCTGTAGACCCAGGACTGAGGCTGTAGACCCAGGACTGAGGCGGTAGATCCAGGAGGCTCTGAGGCTGTAGACCCAGGACTGAGGCTGTAGACCCAGGACTGAAGCTGTAGATCCAGGACTGAGGCTGTAGACCCAGGACTGAGGCTGTAGACCCAGGACTGAAGCTGTAGATCCAGGACTGAGGCTGTAGATCCAGGACTGAGGCTATAGACCCAGGACTGAGGCTGTAGACCCAGGACTGAGGCTGTAGACCCAGGACTGAGGCTGTAGACCCAGGACTGAGGCTGTAGATCCAGGACTGAGGCTGTAGACCCAGGACTGAGGCTGTAGACCCAGGACTGAGGCTGTAGATCCAGGGCTGAGGCATAGACCCAGGACTGAGGCTGTAGACCCAGGACTGAGGCTGTAGCTCCAGGACTGAGGTTGTAGATCCAGGACTGAGGCTTTAGATCCAGGACTGAGGCTGTAGACCCAGGACTGAGGCTGTAGACCCAGGACTGAGGCTGTAGACCCAGGACTGAGGCTGTAGCTCCAGGACTGAGGTTGTAGCTCCAGGACTGAGGCTGTAGCTCCAGGACTGAGGCTTTAGATCCAGGACTGAGGCGGTAGATCCAGGACTGAGGCTGTAGATCCGCAGGACTGAGGCTGTAGACCCAGGACTGAGGCTGTAGATCCAGGACTGAGGCTGTAGACCCAGGACTGAGGCTGTAGACCCAGGACTGAGGCTGTAGACCCAGGACTGAGGCTGTAGATCCAGGACTGAGGCTGTAGACCCAGGACTGAGGTTGTAGATCCAGGACTGAGGCTTTAGATCCAGGACTGAGGCTGTAGACCCAGGACTGAGGCTGTAGACCCAGGACTGAGACTGTAGACCCAGGACTGAGGCTGTAGACCCAGGACTGAGGCTGTAGACCCAGGACTGAGGCTGTAGACCCAGGACTGAGGCGGTAGATCCAGGAGGCTCTGAGGCTGTAGACCCAGGACTGAGGCTGTAGACCCAGGACTGAAGCTGTAGATCCAGGACTGAGGCTGTAGACCCAGGACTGAGGCTGTAGACCCAGGACTGAGGCTGTAGACCCAGGACTGAGGCTGTAGACCCAGGACTGAAGCTGTAGATCCAGGACTGAGGCTGTAGATCCAGGACTGAGGCTGTAGACCCAGGACTGAGGCTGTAGACCCAGGACTGAGGCTGTAGACCCAGGACTGCTGCAGTAGAGACTGTGAACAAACTGTACGTCTGCGGTGTCTTTGATGTTTTTGGTGAAACATGAATCTTCTTTGAATCAGACGCTGCTGCATCAAACCTGGAAACAACTGGATCATTATCTGAGACTGAGACTGAGGCCGAGTCTTCAAAAGGATCTAAGTCTCTGGAGAACACTCTGCAGCAGCTTTCACAACCAGAGACACAGTAGGAAAAGGTGAAATGATCCAGTATATGTAGATGTAACCCACATACTACAGATACTACATGTTTTTTTATGATACTGTTCCTTTAAATGTTCAGTAAAAGGAGTGTTTCCGCCTCCGTCCATTAGAGGGCGCTGTTTTACTGTGAATGCTCCGCCATCTTGTGAGACGTTGGACATGTAAGAAAAAACGATGTACAAAAGTGTTTAAAATACTTCTGAAATGTGTGATTAACTTGTTTTGGGTTTAGAGTTGATAAAAACAGTAAGAGGTTCTGGAGACATGGATTATTCCGAGTTTGTGTGTTCTTGATCTCCAGTGAGTCTGTTGCTAAGCTAAGCTAGTCTATGCTAAGCTAGTTCATGACACTGCATTTTCTTTTGACATGATATCGTGATTATTTCTTTAAAAACCAATGGGAGAAAATGTGAAACTATTTACAGATGAGAACTATTTACAGAAACATGATTATAAGAAGGTTTTACATTAAAATGTACAATGTTACTTTTGAATGCTGTGTAAAAGCTACAGTCTGTGATTAGTTGTAGTTGGAGATTAGATAAAACTCATCTATATAAATATCGATTATGAGAGAATTATATTAATGTTATCCTGCTTGTACAGGTTGGTTTTTTAAGACCTGGACTGTTTGGTGTTTGGCCGGTGTCACGGAGTTTGTAACGAGCACCGTCTCCGTTCATCCACCTTGGCCTTCATCGAAAGCAGAATGGCTAAGACTTCGTGCACGTTCAACAACAGTAAAATCAAACTACCCAGGTAGATGAAAACTATTTTTTTGTCAGAGCTCTGAACTTTCCCTTTTTGGTTCATCCAAAGGGACTGATAAACATTACGTCAAGGTACATTTGTGTTTCAGAAATAAACGCCGGCTTTTGTTAACTTTTCATACTAAACATCCATCCTCTTCCCCTTAATCCATTTCTGGGTCGGGGGGTACACAGAGCACCAGCCCCTCACTGATCCTCCTGCAGGAGCTGAGTCCACAGGAGCTGAGATCTTTCAGTGGGAGCTTCAGGCAAAGTGGGGTTAAATGTCTTGCCCAAGGACACAACGACAGCAGTCATCAGTGGGAGTCGTGAAGTAGGTCTTACGGTGGGCTCGAACCCACGACCTTCAGGCTCAAAGGCCAATGCTCTACCAACTGAGCTACTGTCGCCCTAAATACTAAACATTTGTGGTCTAAATTTATGAATCCTCCCTTCCTCCTGAAGAATCCTAGAATCACAGCAGTTCACTTTATACAGGTTACACACACGTATATATGAGTGTGTTCACAGTAAAGTGACAATTGAAGTATCTGGACTTTAAAAGGTTATAACTTAAAAACTAAAATTACTTTCATAGATTGGAAAAAATATTTCAAACACAGACACATTGAAGAAATAGTGTGTAAAAAATCAAAAGGAAAGATTGACATAAAAATGTTTAGCAGCATTTTAAACGACCAAATGAGCCTCTGATTGGACCATTCTACTGTGACGCAGTTACATAGAAAATAAAATGTCCTCAGTCTGAAAAAGCAGAAGATGAACTCCCACAGATTTACATTAACACAACAGAAGGAAATCACTTCACATAAAAATTAATTAATTAATTAAATCACACCTGATATGTATAACGGACGTGATGAGGACGGTCCTCTTTTTTCTAAAAATTAAACTTGAGAAAAATAAAAATCTGGTCTGTTTTCACATTTAATTGGTTGACAATAAGAAAGTATCACTTTGTTTCTACTTTGTGTAAAAAAGTAGAATCTCTGAATCAAATGTGGATCTGAAAATACCATCAAACTTCCGCAGCTCATTCCGTCAAATCATCGTCCGTGACATAAAATAAACAGGGCGCTGCAGGAAACTTGTCTAATGTATAAAACAGTTATGTTTTAGAAACTTCTAAAGAACAGAGGTGTTTGGAAACATGAAAAACATTAAATATCTTCTTATTGAAAATCTAATTTTTGGCCTTTTGTCACACTTTTGTGCCCTTTAGTGTGAACAAGCCCATATACACGTATTATATATATATATATATATATATATTATATATATATATATATATATATATATATATATATATATATAATTATATTATATATAATAATACAGTTTTCTCTGATTTTCACAAAATCTAGTATTTTTCTGCTCTTTTTTTTTTAAAGTATTTGTTATTCTGCGAACTGTCGTCTGGAGAATCTCAGTGTCGTTCATTAAACAAACGAGTGAGAAGAACCAACATTTATCATAATCTGGCTCTGAAAGACTCTGAAAACACAACATGAGATTTCAACGACTGAGAAAAGGCGCAGAATGCATCAAAATCTGCTCCAAAAAACAAACACCAAAAACCCAGATTTGGATTGTTGTCACGGTAACAAACTCACAAACCTTGTTAGCTCAGAATTTTTATTTTTTAAAGTTGGTCATTTACATAAAACAGTACGATACAGAGAGAACAGAACCGTAAAGATCTTAGTCTAGAAACAGGAAATGAGCGAATGGCAACACAGGAAATGAGCGAATGGCAACCACGAAGCGAGGACCAACCAGACTCATGCGGGCCGTCCTGCTCTGCTACTTTACAACAGCTTTCATAAACACATTGGTCGATACTGATGAGTGCTAGCCTGGTCTTACCGCACCATCAGTGAGACGCCTCCCCTGCCATCATTGAAAAAATAATTATTATTTTTGTTGAAATATATCATGGTTTTGCACTGCCCTGTGCTTTTAATGTATTTCCGGCATCGTTCTGACCAGTTTGGATCATTTTAGGAGTCAAAATTTCTGAAATTCTATTTCTCCTATTCAAAGAGACGAGGTGAGGCAGCGCTCCTGCCTCCCCCAGACCTCTCCCTCACAGTGGACTGTGCCTCCCCCAGACCTCTCCCTCACAGTGGACTGTGCCTCCCCCAGACCTCTCCCTCACAGTGGACTGTGCCTCCCCCAGACCTCTCCCTCACAGTGGACTGTGCCTCCCCCAGACCTCTCCCTCACAGTGGACTGTGCCTCCCCCAGACCTCTCCCTCACAGTGGACTGTGCCTCCCCCCGACTCTCCCTCACAGTGGACTGTGCCTCCCCCAGACCTCTCCCTCACTGTGGACTGTGCCTCCCCCAGACCTCTCCCTCACTGTGGACTGTGCCTCACCCAGACCTCTCCCTCACTGTGGACTGTGCCTCCCCCAGACCTCTCCCTCACAGTGGACTGTGCCTCCCCCAGACCTCTCCCTCACTGTGGACTGTGCCTCCCCCAGACCTCTCCCTCACAGTGGACTGTGCCTCCCCCAGACCTCTCCCTCACTGTGGACTGTGCCTCCCCCAGACCTCTCCCTCACTGTGGACTGTGCCTCCCCCAGACCTCTCCCTCACTGTGGACTGTGCCTCCCCCAGACCTCTCCCTCACAGTGGACTGTGCCTCACCCAGACCTCTCCCTCACTGTGGACTGTGCCTCCCCCAGACCTCTCCCCTCACTGTGGACTGTGCCTCCCCCAGACCTCTCCCTCACTGTGGACTGTGCCTCCCCCAGACCTCTCCCTCACTGTGGACTGTGCCTCCCCCAGACCTCTCCCTCACAGTGGACTGTGCCTCCCCCAGACCTCTCCCTCACAGTGGACTGTGCCTCCCCCAGACCTCTCCCTCACTGTGGACTGTGCCTCCCCCAGACCTCTCCCTCACAGTGGACTGTGCCTCAGACCTCTCCCTCACAGTGGACTGTGCCTCCCCCAGACCTCTCCCTCACTGTGGACTGTGCCTCACCCAGACCTCTCCCTCACAGTGGACTGTGCCTCCCCCAGACCTCTCCCTCACTGTGGACTGTGCCCTCATCCAGACCTCTCCCTCACAGTGGACTGTGCCTCCCCCAGACCTCTCCCTCACAGTGGACTGTGCCTCACCCAGACCTCTCCCTCACTGTGGACTGTGCCTCCCCCAGACCTCTCCCTCACAGTGGACTGTGCCTCCCCCAGACCTCTCCCTCACTGTGGACTGTGCCTCCCCCAGACCTCTCCCTCACTGTGGACTGTGCCTCCCCCAGACCTCTCCCTCACAGTGGACTGTGCCTCCCCCAGACCTCTCCCTCACTGTGGACTGTGCCTCCCCCAGACCTCTCCCTCACAGTGGACTGTGCCTCCCCCAGACCTCTCCCTCACTGTGGACTGTGCCTCCCCCAGACCTCTCCCTCACAGTGGACTGTGCCTCCCCCAGACCTCTCCCTCACAGTGGACTGTGCCTCCCCCAGACCTCTCCCTCACAGTGGACTGTGCCTCCCCCAGACCTCTCCCTCACTGTGGACTGTGCCTCCCCCAGACCTCTCCCTCACTGTGGACTGTGCCTCACCCCAGACCTCTCCCTCACAGTGGACTGTGCCTCCCCCAGACCTCTCCCTCACAGTGGACTGTGCCTCCCCCAGACCTCTCCCTCACAGTGGACTGTGCCTCCCCCAGACCTCTCCCTCACAGTGGACTGTGCCTCCCCCAGACCTCTCCCTCACTGTGGACTGTGCCTCACCCAGACCTCTCCCTCACTGTGGACTGTGCCTCCCCCAGACCTCTCCCTCACTGTGGACTGTGCCTCCCCCAGACCTCTCCCTCACTGTGGACTGTGCCTCACCCAGACCTCTCCCTCACAGTGGACTGTGCCTCCCCCAGACCTCTCCCTCACTGTGGACTGTGCCTCCCCCAGACCTCTCCCTCACTGTGGACTGTGCCTCCCCCAGACCTCTCCCTCACTGTGGACTGTGCCTCAGACCTCTCCCTCACAGTGGACTGTGCCTCCCCCAGACCTCTCCCTCACTGTGGACTGTGCCTCCCCCAGACCTCTCCCTCACTGTGGACTGTGCCTCATCCAGACCTCTCCCTCACTGTGGACTGTGCCTCACCCAGACCTCTCCCTCACAGTGGACTGTGCCTCACCCAGACCTCTCCCTCACTGTGGACTGTGCCTCCCCCAGACCTCTCCCTCACTGTGGACTGTGCCTCCCCCAGACCTCTCCCTCACTGTGGACTGTGCCTCCCCCAGACCTCTCCCTCACTGTGGACTGTGCCTCCCCCAGACCTCTCCCTCACTGTGGACTGTGCCTCCCCCAGACCTCTCCCTCACAGTGGACTGTGCCTCACCCAGACCTCTCCCTCACTGTGGACTGTGCCTCACCCAGACCTCTCCCTCACTGTGGACTGTGCCTCATCCAGACCTCTCCTCACAGTGGACTGTGCCTCCCCCAGACCTCTCCCTCACTGTGGACTGTGCCTCATCCAGACCTCTCCCTCACAGTGGACTGTGCCTCCCCCAGACCTCTCCCTCACTGTGGACTGTGCCTCCCCCAGACCTCTCCCTCACTGTGGACTGTGCCTCCCCCAGACCTCTCCCTCACAGTGGACTGTGCCTCCCCCAGACCTCTCCCTCACAGTGGACTGTGCCTCCCCCAGACCTCTCCCTCACAGTGGACTGTGCCTCCCCCAGACCTCTCCCTCACAGTGGACTGTGCCTCCCCCAGACCTCTCCCTCACAGTGGACTGTGCCTCCCCCAAACCTCTCCCTCACAGTGGACTGTGCCTCCCCCAGACCTCTCCCTCACAGTGGACTGTGCCTCCCCCAGACCTCTCCCTCACAGTGGACTGTGCCTCCCCCAAACCTCTCCCTCACAGTGGACTGTGCCTCATCCTGCTTTGAAAACATTTGTTAAACTTGTCATAGTGTTTAGTAATGTATTGCACGTATGTGTGTACTATCTATAATTATTTCAAGTCTTTTGATCGGAGAAGAAAACACAAGGAAAAAGCGTGGCGTGAGGCAGGCAGTGTCTGTGCCTCACCACTAGGGGTGATAGTGAGCATCAAGTTCTACCCAAGATGCTAACACAGACTGTAAATATTTTGCTAACAACTATCAGTCCTGACGGTGCTATTTCTTTTGCTGGAAAATGGATGATTGGATTGAGGATTTGTTTCTCAACTGGACTTTGAATCAAAGCAAGAAGTGATATAGACAAGACCCCCGCTGGACTGACGAGGTTAGACCGGCCGCGGGGGCGGAGTCTGTCAGTCTGTGTTTTATGTTGGAAATGTATCAGACAGCTGCATAAATGTGCTTCCCCAAAAAACACAGATTTAACACTGCTCAAGAGTTCTGCAACTTGTTTGTGTTCCTTGTGTTTCTCTCTCCTAGCGTCTCTCCCTTTCTCTCCTCGCATCTCTCACTCCTTGCGTCTCTCTCTCACTCTTTGCGTCTCTCTCTCGCTCTTTGCGTCTCTCCCGTCTCTCGCACCTGTGTCAGAGCCTAGATGATGTGCATCTAGAGCTGTTGTGGAATTTTTACGTAGTGAGTGAGGCATGTAGCCTAGCTTTAGCATTTAACCTAGCTTTAGCATTTAGCCTAGCTTTAGTCATCACCTTTGCAGCAATGACATTTACTAAAATCTTTTCACTAAACATTTTTCTTGCTCCGGCTTCAGTTTCTTGATATTTGGATTGCACCAGAATATTTTACTATCCACTCATTCCATCCGCCATTTTGCTTTACCACATTAAAAAACAACAAAAGTGAATAAAACATGAAAAAACTAGAACCGATGCACTGATCCTAAAACAGATGACAGATAACTTGGAGGCACTATGGAACTCACCCTTTTGGTTCAGGATCATAAAAAGTTTCACAAAAAGGCTGAATTTTGATGAACTGCAGTATTAGCTTGTTTGTAAATGGCTTTCCCGTTACCTTTAGCGTTAACACACACACATATATACACTTCAATATAAAACGGCATGATGTGTTAGTAGCGCGCGTGTGTCTTCATTAAAAGTGTGTAAAAACGCCACTCGTAAATGCAGAGGCGGTGTGAGCTCAGGCCAAAGTACTTGTGATCAATCCTGAATTTGTCCCGCGCAGAAATCCGCAGATGTCCAGACGCCGCTCCTACATTCACGGGCATTTGTCATCAGTCTGGAGGCTTAACCACCAGAGGGGAGGGGGCTGTCATGGGTGAACTAGAGAGAGCATCGCCATGGTAACCTGCAGTAACACGCGTCCAGGGGTCCGGCGGCCATATCAATCAATCAATCAATCAAAGTTTATTTGTAGAGCGCCTTTCATACACATGGCAACACAAAGCGCTTCACAGTCCACATCACAAATCATCACATAAAACAAACACCAGAATCACAATTAAAACATTAAAATCACACAAAAGATTAAAACACAATTAAAACATTAAAATCACACAAAAGAATAAAACCATTAAAACTTTCAAAATTACACAAGAAATTTAAAAAAAATAAATAAATGACAGCAGTGCATTAAAAATGGAGATAAAATCCTTCAGTTGTATGCACAGGCAAACAGAACAGTCTTTAACCTGGATTTGAACATTGACAGAGTAGACGCCTCCCTCACATTTTCAGGGAGATTGTTCCAGATCTTAGCTGCATGGATCTGAAACGCAGCCTCCCCATGTTTGGTTCTCACTCTGGGCACCAGCAGGAGGCCAGTCCCTGTGCTCCTCAGAGTCCGGGCCGGTTCATATGACACCAACATGTCACTAATGTATTCTGGTGCAAGGCCATGGAGAGACTTGTACACAAGCAGAGCCGTTTTAAAATCTATTCTTTGAGCCACAGGAAGCCAGTGCAGAGACCTGAGGACCGGACTAATGTGGTCGTACTTCCTGGTTCTTGTCAGGACTCGAGCTGCTGCATTTTGGATGTACTGCAGCTGCTTACAGGTCTGTTTGGACAGACCTGTAAGCAGGCCATTGCAGTAGTCTAACCTACTGGAGACAAATGCATGGACAAGAATCTCCAAGTCTGGTGTTTGGTGTTACCATTTGACTTGGCGCTACTGTTAAAGCGAGAGGTAAAGCTAACATAGAACAGAAATGTTTTTTTTACAAATGGGTTGAGGTTTTAAATCCAGGAACTAGTTTAAAGACATAAACTATTGTTTGTAGTTTTAAACGTAGGGACCCCAGGTTTAAATGTGATCCTTTCTTACATATTGTGATTTTAACTTTGTTTTTTACATTACCTCAGGTCATACATGTTTCTTTTGAGTAGTATGTGTTTTCTAGTGTAAGAAAACACATATTAAATTCTTACAAAAATAACAAAATAGGCCAGTTTTCAATTTACCCTTTTCTAGCTCTATTTTTAATATTAATAATTAGGGTGGGATGGTGGCTGAGTGGTTAGTACTCTCGCCTCTCAGCAAGAAGGTCCTGGGTTTGAATCCCGGTCAGAACAGGGCCTTTCTGAGTGGAGTTTGCATGTTCTCCCCGTGCCTGCGTAGATTTCCTCCAGGTGCTCTGGTTTCCTCTACCACTAAAAACATGCTCACTAGGTTAAATCCTCCAGCTCTGGTCGTGACCAAGCCGAGCATCAACATCTGGAGATGGGTTCCCGGGCGCTGTTACCACGGCGACCACTGCTCCTGACGTCAGCCTTAGCAGCATCAGGATGGGTCAAATGCAGAGGATGAACTGCCCTACGGGGATTAATAAAGTGCACCTTTACCTTTACTTGAATAGTAGTGATAACAAAATAAATATTTTGATAACTGGTATTTTTTGTTTTTTACTTATTTCCTGTTTTCTACCAAACATTTGGCATCTTTTATGAACCACAGTCGTTTCCATATTGAGTATTGAAAGACAAATAGATAATAATAAATAATAATAATATAAAACAATGAATAACAATATTCCTCTAATACGTGGCTATTCAAGTATGAAATGTTAGAACGATGACCCCAGTTTTTTTAATTTTTTAAATCTACATTCTTACAAAGACATTATCAGAATAATAAGCAATACGTAAGATGGCCGCCAGAGCGAGTTCTATCTAGCAAGTTCTACAGCTCTGTGTGCGCCGCTGCCCGTGAAGCAACTTAATCCTTTCTTTAACAGATGGACGAGCGAAGCAGGAGACTTGGTCCCAGATTGGAATCATAAAATACATAACATTCACCAATCTAGACCCACCGGCACTACCAAAGAGTGTGGAGGAACCAAGAGGCTGAACGCAATAGAATCAAAGAGTGTAGAAGACCCAAGAGGCTATACTTAATTGACGTTAGCTAGTTCCCTTCAATAACAAATACAAAGCTACTGTTATGACACACACCTCTGGATCTTCGTTGAATCTATAAACTTCTAATTGTACTTTGGCTGCAGTTGATGCCATTGTTGTTTCCATGTATTTTCAGACGTAACGTTAATGCTGTAGATGTTATGTCGCCATGGTAACAGTCTCTGGTTCAGTCCAAAATGGCAAATGCGGCATCTAGCAGAGTTTTGCCTCTTGGTCTCTAAACTCTTTGTCACTTCTCTCCGGAAAAGTGACCAGTCTGAAGGGCAGCTGTTTCTCTGCTTCTGCTACATTCACTTTGTGTGTGTTTTTGTGTGTTTTCCGGTGAACATGTAAACTTGATACATTACAAGGTTCCGTTCTGCTTCCTGCTGTTTTCTTTCGCCATAATCATTACCCAGAAAAGTACAGACGAATGGACATTAGACACGGAACACCGCACAAGCCGAGGAAAACTAAAGGCATTGCAAAAAGCTGCTGCCACGACGACGCCACACACTCACACAGACACACACACACACACACACGCACGCACGCGCAAACACACGCGCGCACACACATGCACGCACACACTAACACGTACACACACACACAAACATACACACTAACACGTACACGCACGCACACACAGACACGCGCACACACATACACGCACACACACACTAACACATACACGCACGCACGCACACACAAACACACAGACACACACACACACACGCACGCACAAACACACGCGCGCACACACATGCACGTACACACACACACAAACATACACACTAAGGCATGAATCTGCTTCTGCTTCTTTCACTGCAAAAAATGATCATTTTGAGGAAATAAAGTCTTGAATCTAGTGTCCCAAGAAAGGGACAAGAGAGAGACCAGAGAGAGAACAGAGAGACTAGAAAGAGAGAACAGAGAGACACTGGAGAGCAAGACCAGAGATGAAAGAGACCAGAGAGAGACCAGAGATAGACCAGCAAGAGACCAGCGAGAAAGACCAGCGAGAGAGACCAGAGAGAGAGACAAGAGAGAGACTAGAGAAAAAGGCCAGCGAAAGAGACCAGAGAGAGAGAAACCAGAGAGAGACCATAGAGAGACCAGCAAGAAACCAGCGAGAAAGACCAGCGAGAGAGACCAGCGAGAGAGACCAGCGAGAGAGACCAGAGAGAGACCATAGAGAGACCAGAGAGAAACCAGAGAGAGACCATAGAGAGACCAGAGAGAAATTAGCGAGAGACTAGAGAGAGACCAGAGAAAGACAAGTGAAGGACCAGAGGGACACCGGAGAAAAATACCAGAGGGAGAGACCAGAGAGAGTCGAGAGAGAAACCAGAGAGATAAATTAAGATAAATTGTACCAATATGAGCCGTTTTTTACTTTTTTCGCAGTGTAGATAGAAAACCACAAGCTTCACAATACGCAGCAGATTTGTTGAATTGTGTCAAATTTGCAAAAACGCAACACAACGCAACTGGTGTTATGCTAGCAGGTGTTAGCTTCTCACACTTCACCAAAACAGTAGCAGCTCTTTGTCTAAGTCGTCAGCAGAAAAATATCTCCCTGCAGCAAGAAGTACTTTTAAAATCCTTAAAACCAGAGACAAAAATCCATTTTACAGACTTTTAGCACGGGCCACGTCGAGTATTTCCTGAGTAGATTTTTGTTTGTATTTACAGCCAAAACAAAACACTTTTCCAGCGTGGGTTTAGTTATTGCCCAAACCCAGAGTATAGTCGTTAATATTGTCATGTTGATAAAGTGTCTCTTCTTTTTGGGGTTCAAATATGGAGAACAAAACTAGCAAGAAACCAACTTATTTTTGCTGCTGAAAGTAAACAGTCCAGTCTTTCAGAATCTGGTTTCATATTTCACATAGTCAAAGCACACAATATTCTGTGGGTCTTGAAAATCAGTGAAATCATCAAAAAGGACTGCAGTCAATGAGCTAACACAGGTCCAGTTATGTTTGCTTTAAGACCCTGAATCTAATCTAAATATTCCTGCCCTTTAAAAACACTGCTACTTTATCTATCTGTTACACACATATTCTGTAAGTCTAGGGTTGTCTAGTCTAGTGTTGCGTCTGTAGGAGGCTGAGAACTCCCGGGTCTAGACTCCAGGTCCAGAAATCAGACCAGAATAATCCTCCATTACAGCAGACTCTATAGGCTCCGAAAAAACGCATTCAGCACCACGGACAGATCCCCACTTTGTTTTCTCATAGGACGCTTATCGGAGACAATGTGGGTCTTTTTAGTTAAAATAGTGCGTCGGGCGAATCCAATGTGGCATTTCCATACGGCCTGCGGATTCCAATGGCCTTTTGAAAGTAGAGTTTTATGTTATAATGTCATAATGTGTAGAATAGATCCACATGTGTCACTGTGTCCCAGAGACTCGTGCTGTTCATGTACAGATGTAAACACACAACATTTGTGTCCAAACATTTTAGTATCGGGGCCATTTTAGTCCAGGGGCCGGCAACCTGGATTATGAGTTTAAGAATGAGCTCCGACAGGTCTAAAGAACGAGCAACACTAGCTACATTAGTGCTACAACAACAAAAACATAGTAAAATGTCAGTCTCCAAATCAACGGCTGAATTCTACAGGTTCTGAGTCTAAAACTGTCTATAGTCGAAGGAGAAGTTGGCTGGATGACACTGGGATTTTGTGTTTGTGATACACAAATACTATGTTTTATTAAGGTAGAGGGCCACATGGCATGACACAGAGGGCCGCAATTGGCTCGCGGGCCCTAGTTTGGACATGTCTGGACTAGAATATTCAGACTTGTTCTTATGCTGAAGTCAGAGATTTTAAACTTAACTCTTGCTTGTTTTTTATGCTAAAGCTAGAGATTTATTACTTTGACAGGTTTTGATTCTGGCCAATGCACTAATTTATACTTTAAAGTCTTTTTGATCCCAGGGGTCTCAGGAGCGACCAGTATCTAGGAACATTTTACTCAGTTTGCTATAAGCCTACACCTGTTATACACCTTTAATTTAGAATTAATGTGCATTAAAGATGTATAACAGCAATGCAAGGCAATTCACATTTAATGATATGGCACAGCTCATACAGAAGGCAGTTCAAGGGGCTTAAGCCAGAAAAGCAACATTGAAATTTGAAAATAATGAATGGTTTACGGTTAAATACCCATAAAACTATTAAAATACTTTCTGAAGCATTCTAAAGGGTTGACTGTGTTTCGTCTATTGGAAAAAGTTTGATCTACAGTATTCTAAAGTCAAAGATCGCCAGTTCTGCTCCTGATCCCGGCTGTATCCGAGTACTATTACATCCCCCGTTATGTGGACGCTAAAGCGAGTTGAAAGAGGCCTTTTTTGGCTTTTTCAAAACATATTTTTGTGTCACAGAAAAAAAGAAAAAAAGGCTAGAAAGTCTATTTACACAATTCCCCGGAGAGCGTCGGCCCAATTTCACCAAAATGTCAGAAGTCTCGCAGCGCTCTGTAAAAAGCAGGATTATAATGAGTTTGAGTCTTTGTGATCGCTGTGACCAATAGTGCAGATACTACTAATGCTAATGCTAAAGCTAATGCTAATGCTAATGCTAATGGTGTGCTAATGACACATTGCCTTGTAGATGCAGAAAAATACTCATAATTCATTGTATACCGTTGTGATGTCACCAGTCAGACCCAGCTCTCCGACGCCACGAGACCAGAGGCGTCAAACTCATTCCGGTCGAGGCCAGATTAAAAAACTTACGACATGATTTCCCGACTTTGGGATGAATACAAGTTAAGTTTTTCTTCTATACATGAAGCAGCGTTGTTATCACTCTGACAGGTTTTGATTCTGGCCAATGCACAACTATACTATCTGTAAAGACATATAAAAACATGGGCCAGAACTACAACAGTGGGATAGAAGTTTTTATTTAACTTAATTAATTGTATTTTCTTTTAGGTTTGGATTCAACCACAGCCGGCCCAAATATGAAGAAGTGTATTTGCAGATTGATCAGTAACTATACCTTCTAATTGCATTTTAGTTAATATTTTAGAGCAGATTCACAGATATGGTTGTTTTCCCGAGACAATAGGCTTTAAAATGAAGTATAACATGCCATAGTAGGCCATTACCATCAATGCTGCAAGTTACACAATCATTTCAGGGGCCACTAGAAGCGGTCTCACGGTCCGGATTTAGCCCCCGGGCCTGAGTTTGACACGCCTGCACTAGAACCTCGGTCAGGGGCAGGTCTCACCCTAGTCCTGCTGTTGTAGCTGTTTCCTGTGGTTGGGAAAACCGGAGCACTTGGAGGAAACCTGTGCAGATGCAGCCATTGTCTAAACCCAGGACCTTTTACTTTCTTCTCGATGATGCTAAAGAGAGTTTTATTTTATGTTATTAACGAGTTATTGTTGATTCATCTTGTGCTGCGTGCTCCTCATTCCTACTGTTCTGTAACTGGCGATTGCAACACTGAAATTTCCCCGACCGTGGGACGATTAAAGGATGTTTAAATCATCTAAAACTTGAAAGTACACAAGCAAAAATGCAAAATAAAACGTCAGAATCCACACATTTCTCGTCTAAACGTCGCTCCTGCTTCCCGTACCGAGGACATGCGTTCCATTTCAAGCACTACTTTTCAATACCGTCTTAAAAGTACTTTCCCAGTCGAGGGACCGGACCTTTAAATCCCCTCGTACCCGCTCTGCAGTCTGCCAACGTGGTCTGAGAGTGAGAGAATTCCAGGGGTTTCTCCGATCGTTCTTCCTCGCGTTTGTTATTTTTATCTTTACCGTCTTTTTTGTCTCTTTTTCGTGTTCCAGACCAAGACAATGATCTGCTTTGACTGGCAAAGCTTTGGGGAAATCAGGCCCGGAGCAGCGGCCTTTTTGAATGTTCAAGTAAAGCTGTACAAAGACACAGCCGCTGCAGGAAGGAGAAAAAAGGCGAGATTTTTTTTTCTTTTCACGTTTTTTTTGTACCAACGAGATTCGACACTAAATTATGAAAGAACCGCTGCATTAGTCTCAAGGAACTCCTCCGTCGTCGCTCTCCAAGGTGCTGATCTTGGGTTGTCTTTTCTTGAATGAGATATTGCAGTTTTCGAAGCATTTTGAGTCGATCCAAACCAGACATACCAAACACAATTAAAGTCAAAGTAGCTCCCGTTGTTTTCTCAAGATGGCGTCATGCAAATCGCAGCAGAAGAAGAAAAAAAATGCAAGTTTTTCAAGCAGTTTTGTAGGCAATGTAAGGATGTGTTCACACTTGATTTACTTCAGAAGCCGGAGCCACAATCCTGGAGTCGCTCCTGATGTGGTTCAAATCCAGAGAGACTCAAAACTGGACCAGGATTCCCTCCTGTCGCCGCTTTTCAAAGGGAACACAGCCCAAAGTGCAAACAGGATCTTTCATCCAATGGACTTGACAGTTCCGAGCTTGGACACATCTATCTAAAAAGTAACTCTCGCCGTAACCTCTTCAACCCAGCGCTTCGAAAACATAAAAACATGAGCTGGAGTTACGTGGGGTTGATGGCGCCCTTCACCAACGGTTCCCTGTTGAGGTAGGTGGCCCAGTAGACCAGGTTGAAGGTCCCGAACAGCACGGGGAACACTATCCGGGACATCTTGTCGATCTTGCTGACGCTGTTGTAGGTCTTCTTGGGGTCGAGGAGGCGGCCGTCGGAGCTGCGCAGATGGACGGACGTCATGTTGGAGATGGTGGCGATTGGCACGTCTTTGGTCAGGTTGGTGGTGTAGTTGACCCCCGCCGAGCACGCGTTGTTGGGTTTCTTGGAGAGCACCATCGGGTCGCGTTTCTGTGGAAGAAACGGGTGAAGGTTAGTATGTACAGTAAGTAGTGAGTAATCTTTTTTTATATAGCACCTTTCACAGACCAGAGTCATAAAGCTAACAGTACAACAGCTGTTAGCCACGCCAGCCTCTTATGCACGTGGGAAGACACTGGGCTCATATTAACCATAGATTGTAAATATTAACGAATGTAATCAAGTTAATCTCCGCCGTTTAAACTAATGTGACGTCACTTTTGCGTCTATGGGCAGTTTCAAAATGGCCGCGGGGGCAGCAAAAGGTGAAAAAAAGCATTTTCGCATGTGTTAGCTGCACTTGCCCCGTTCATTGACAAGTGCATTCTGAAGTCCACAGCGACTAAACTAGACCGGTCCAAAAAATACACTCCCCTGGAACAAACCTTTGGACCAAGAGCCACTTTTGGACCAAGAGCCACTTTTGGACCAAGAGCCACTTTTGGACCAAGAGCCACTTTTGGACCAAGAGCCACTTTTGGACCAAGAGCCACTTTTGGACCAAGAGCCACTTTTGGACCAAGAGCCACTTTTGGACCAAGAGCCACTTTTGGACCAAGAGCCACTTTTGGATCAAGAGCCACTTTTGGATCAAGAGCACTACTTTTGGACCAAGAACCTCTTTTGGACCATCCTGTAAAGCCGTTTTCAAGGGTAAGAAGATGCAATACATTAGCATTGGCTAATTCTTATGCCGGGTCCACCCCCCCCCCCCCACAGGCCTGGGGTGGTATTGCAGCATGTCAGCGTACGTCCTTTTGGACATTTTTGACCCGGGACCCGCCCCCACTGATATGAACCCCAGTAAGGCGTAGGTGTAGTGTATCTGTGTGGCCCCCTGGTGCTACCTTAGGGTGTTGCGCCTCCATAGCCTTCTTGCCGTCCCAGGCCCAGCTCCTCTTGGTGAAGTAGTTGACGGTGGCGAACTCGATGAGCGCCGAGAAGACAAAGGCATAGCACACGGCGATGAACCAGTCCATGGCCGTCGCGTACGCCACTTTAGGCAGAGAGTTCCGGGCGCTGATGCTGAGGGTGGTCATGGTCAACACGGTGGTCACGCCTGGAGGTTGGGAGAGTCACGGTTACGACAGAAGGGAATGGACTTTCACTTTTCATTTTCTAATTATCGAAGTTTCTCTTTTGCTTCATGATTGTGATGTATTTCATAATAAAGCTGTGATTAGACGCTGAAATTAGCAGCTAAGTATTTAAGGCTAAGGCTTTATTCAATTACTTAAAAATCTCATATTTTAAAACTAGATTTTCCAACGGGACGAAGCAAAAATATCTTGTTTTAAAAGATACAAGAAATGTCCCCCTTGGAATGAGAAAATAAAGCAACAGTTCTTGAAAAAAGACTTAAAGGCTCCCTGGTCCCTCACTGCTCTCTCTGGTCTCTCTCTGGTCTCTCTGGTCTCTCACTGCTCTCGCTGGTCTCTCTCTGGTCTCTCTTTCTCTAGCCTCTCTCTCTGGTCTCTCTTTCTCTAGCCTCTCTCTCTGGTCTCTCTTTCTCTAGCCTCTCTCTCTGGCCTCTCGCTCTCTCTAGACTCTCTCTCGCCTCTCTCTCTCTCTCTGGCCTCTCTCTCTCTGGCCTCTCTCTGGTCTCTCTTTCTCTAGCCTCTCTCTCTGGCCTCTCTCTCTCTCTAGACTCTCTCTCTGGCCTCTCTCTCTGGCCTCTCTTTCATGGCCTCTCTCTCGCCTCTCTCTCTCTGGCCTCTCTCTCTGGCCTCTCTCTCTCTGGCCTCTCTCTTTCATGGCCTCTCTCTCTCTGGCCTCTCTCTTTCATGGCCTCTCTCTCTCTTTGGTCTCTCTCTTTGGTCTCTCTCTGGCCTCTCTCTCTGGCCTCTCTCTCTGGCCTCTCTCTCTCTGGCCTCTCTCTTTCATGGCCTCTCTCTCTCTGGCCTCTCTCTTTCATGGCCTCTCTCTCTCTGGCCTCTCTCTTTCATGGCCTCTCTCTCTCTTTGGTCTCTCTCTGGCCTCTCTCTCTGGCCTCTCTCTCTGGCCTCTCTCTCTGGCCTCTCTCTTTCATGGCCTCTCTCTCTCTTTGGTCTCTCTCTGGCCTCTCTCTCTGGCCTCTCTCTCTGGCCTCTCTCTCTGGCCTCTCTCTCTGGCCTCTCTCTCTGGCCTCTCTCTCTCTGGCCTCTCTCTTTCATGGCCTCTCTCTCTCTGGCCTCTCTCTTTCATGGCCTCTCTCTCTCTGGCCTCTCTCTCTCTCTCTGGTCTCTCTCTCTCTCTGGTCTCTCTCTCATATAACCACATTGTATTCTTCAAACAAAAGAAACGGTGAGAGAGCGGGTGTGTGGGGGTGGGTTTCTCTCACCAAACACGGTCCTGGCGGGGACAGACTCGCGGTTGAGCCAAAACGACACTTGTGAGAGAATGACGGTCATGAAGCAGGGCATGTACGTCTGGATGACAAAATATCCAATCTTCCTCTTCAGGTAGAAGTGGGCCATCATCACCGTGTACTGTCCTGGGGCAAACACAGATGGAAAGGAGAGAAAGTTACAGCGCGGTAAACAAGACGCCGGAATAAAACGTTTTATAACCACAGGCGCCTGCAGCAAACACGGAATATTGAGGACAATTTGATCCGATCGCAGCCGAGTCGGAATCTGATTTAACAGAAAGACCACGGTCACAATGCGGTTACGGAGAACGGTCCAGTTGGAAACATCTCAATCTAAAAATAACAACAGAATTCAAACCAATATTGACCTTTCTCAAGTTTATATATATATATATATATATATACACAGTATTTATATACAGTATTTATATATATACAGTATATGAAGGTAGGTCTATTTTCTAGTGTGATGTCAGATGGCCATAGAATTTAGGACTGAGGCTGTAGACCCAGGACTGAGGTTGTAGACCCAGGACTGAGGCTGTAGACACAGCACTGAGGCTGTAGACCCAGGACTGAGGCTGTAGACCCAGGACTGAGGCTATAGACCCAGGACTGAGGTTGTAGACCCAGGACTGAGGCTGTAGACCCAGGACTGAGGCTGTAGACCCAGGACTGAGGCTGTAGACCCAGGACTGAGGCTGTAGACCCAGGACTGAGGCTGTAGACCCAGGACTGAGGCTGTAGACCCAGGACTGAGGCTGTAGACCCAGGACTGAGGCTGTAGACCCAGGACTGAGGTTGTAGACCCAGGACTGAGGTTGTAGACCCAGGACTGAGGCTGTAGACCCAGGACTGAGGCTGTGGACCCAGGACTGAGGCTGTAGACCCAGGACTCAGGCTGTAGACCCAGGGCTGAGGCTGTAGACCCAGGACTGAGGCTGTAGACCCAGGACTGAGGCTGTAGACCCAGGACTGAGGCTGTAGACCCAGGACTGAGGCTGTAGACCCAGGACTGAGGCTGTAGACCCAGGACTCAGGCTGTAGACCCAGGACTCAGGCTGTAGACCCAGGACTGAGGCTGTAGACCCAGGACTGAGGCTGTAGACCCAGGACTCAGGCTGTAGACCCAGGACTCAGGCTGTAGACCCAGGACTCAGGCTGTAGACCCAGGACTCAGGCTGTAGACCCAGGACTCAGGCTGTAGACCCAGGACTCAGGCTGTAGACCCAGGACTCAGGCTGTAGACCCAGGACTCAGGCTGTAGACCCAGGACTCAGGCTGTAGACCCAGGACTCAGGCTGTAGACCCAGGACTCAGGCTGTAGACCCAGGACTCAGGCTGTAGACCCAGGACTCAGGCTGTAGACCCAGGACTCAGGCTGTAGACCCAGGACTGAGGCTGTAGACCCAGGACTCAGGCTGTAGACCCAGGACTGAGGCTGTAGACCCAGGACTCAGGCTGTAGACCCAGGACTGAGGCTGTAGACCCAGGACTGAGGCTGTAGACCCAGGACTGAGGCAGTAGACCCAGGACTCAGGCTGTAGACCCAGGACTCAGGCTGTAGACCCAGGACTCAGGCTGTAGACCCAGGACTCAGGCTGTAGACCCAGGACTGAGGCTGTAGACCCAAGACATTGCTCTCTGCTTCTTATGGACCTGTGTGTCTGTGTGATTCTCTGATCTGTTGTTGGAGAATCGACAGTTTTGTGAAGTCCTTGGAGATAAATACTGTTGTAATTTGGGGCAAAACCAGAATAAATGGTTTTAGGTCCGGGTGAGATCAGCGGCGGAGAGTGTGACGGAGGAACGACACCACGGCCCAAAGCTGTTGGTTTAAAATGTTGGATTAGTCGTTTGTAGTTGACCCGGTTTAGAGCAACACAATATATTTTAGACACACTGCAAACTGCAAAAGCCTTAATTTGTTACTGTCCTAAAGAAAGCGCTAGTAATACACACACACATCAGCTGACATGTACACACACACACACACACATCAGCTGACATGTACACACACACACACACACACACAGACAAGACACACAGAGGCACATGCATACACACACACACAAACACAGACACACCCACACAAAAAGGCAAACACACAGAGACACACGCACACAGAGAGACACACACACAGAGAAAGACACATACAGACACACACACACACACAAAGAGAGAAGAACACACAGACACACACACACAAAGAGTGAGAAAGACACACACACACACACACACATACACACACACACAGGCTTTCCTTTCTCTGGGGCAAAATCCGCTTTGAGAACTACCCTAATCCCTGGTTACAATCTGCATCCAGCCATCAGTGAGTGACTGACGTGGGAGGGGGAGGGGGGGGAGGACGGGGGGATCCACTTCCTGTCCCGGGATCCTCGCCTAAGCTCCGCCCCCTTGTGCCAATCCCAAGAGCGGTTGACACGCACCAGCCGTCAACCCAACACGCAGTCATGGACGGAGGCTGGATTTAGGATATCAGATTCATTTTGGATTTTAGAGTTTAGTCCAGTTGAGTTTAAAGATTTTAGAGTTTAGTGGAGTTGATTTGAAAGATTTTAGAGTTTAGTGGAGTTGAATGGAAGGTTGTCCATGCTCCAGGATTACAGCAGAAGAAGAAAATGCGTGGACCGTTCAGGATGTGTGGCCGTGAGGACTGGACTCCAGGCTCGTAACCAAAGCCCACGCCGGGTCTCCCCATGACTGAGGCTGGTCTGGGTGCTTCTCCCCGATTGGTGCAAACGTGGGACCCCCCCCCAGGATAAGCGTAGACCCTGAATGCATGGATCCGGGCTGGGCAGGTGGAGGCAGAATGACCATGGGGTGCATTCTGGTCTTGCTGTACGGATGTGTCTGGGAACAGGTCAGAGGAGAGCTGCCGTTTCTGACCGGGAACGACGCCGCCATGTTGGTCAACTGGTGAGTACTCACATTTAACTGTGGTCTCTCTCTCTGGTCTATCTCTGGTTTCTCTCTCTGGTCTCTCTCTCTGGTCTCTCTCTCTGGTCTCTCTCTCTGGTCTCTCTCTCTGGTCTCTCTCTCTGGTCTCTCTCTCTGGTCTCTCTCTCTCTGGTCTCTCTCTCTGGTCTCTCTCTCTGGTCTCTCTCTCTGGTCTCTCTCTCTGGTCTCTCTGGTCTCTCTCTGGTCTCTCTCTGGTCTCTCTCTCTGGTCTCTCTCTCTGGTCTCTCTCTCTGGTCTCTCTCTCTGGTCTCTCTCTCTGGTCTCTCTCTCTCTGGTCTCTCTCTCTCTGGTCTCTCTCTCTCTGGTCTCTCTCTCTCTGGTCTCTCTCTCTCTGGTCTCTCTCTCTCTGGTCTCTCTCTCTCTGGTCTCTCTCTCTCTGGTCTCTCTCTCTCTGGTCTCTCTCTCTCTGGTCTCTCTCTCTCTGGTCTCTCTCTCTGGTCTCTCTCTCTCTGGTCTCTCTCTCTGGTCTCTCTCTCTGGTCTCTCTCTCTGGTCTCTCTCTCTGGTCTCTCTGGTCTCTCTCTGGTCTCTCTCTGGTCTCTCTCTCTGGACAGTTATTAATACATAGCCTTTTAATGACGAGGCCTGTTACCATAGTTACTTTATCGACCAAGACTATTTTGGAGTGAATTGTATTGGTTTATCCGCAGAGGTTTGAAATAACAAATAAATGTATGTACTCTTTTTTGATCGTGTTTAATCTTTAAAGTGATGTGTTTTCTGGTTTTCTCCTGCTCCACTGCTCTCTCTCCTCACTGGCATTTGGATCTGTACGTGTTGTTGTCATGGCGATAATTACACAAAATATTGGAAATGACCTTAGTTAGCATCTTGTATTGTTTTATAGTGTCTTCTTTGTCGTCTTAGACGAGATTTATGTACTATATATATTTTTATCACTGCTTTTTGGGTTAAATCTGATGGTATTTTATCTCTCGCTGGTGCTCTGTCTGGAGTTGTTTTTAGATCCATCCATGCTGACATGTAGCTCCGCCCCTTTCTATCTAAAACTGTGTGTGATGATCAGTGTGGGCGGGTCCCAGCTCAAAAGTGGCCAAAATGACGTGCGCTGACATGCTGCAATACCACCCCGGGCCTGTGGGGGTGGACCCAGAAGAAGAATTAGCCAATGCTAACATATAGCGTTGGCAGACCTCTGGAAAACGTCTTTACAGGATGGTCCAAAAGTTGTCTCTTGGCCCAAAGCTCCGTTCCACATGTGTGTCAATGCTGAGTGTTCTGGACCAGTCTAGTTTAGTCGCTGTGGACTTTAGAAGTCTCTCGTTCAAATGAATGGAGTTGCGCCGGCTGACGCATGCGCAGATGCGTTTTTCCACAATTTTCTTGTGGGCGGGACCACTCGCGGCCATTTTGGATAGCTCCAGTAGAGCACATTTTTTGGCCCATTAGTTAGAACGGCGGAGATAGGCGTGACTCTGTCCGTTAATATATACAGTCTATGGTGATGATCCAGAACACTTTAACATTCTACATGTATGACATTTATCAACATGTGTTCTATGTTGTGTATGTGTTAACTGTTGATTCTCTGATCTGTGGTGATTTAAAGGGTTTTGTGAAGTCTCTGAGATGATGCTGTTCTGATTCAGGGCTAAACAAGAATACATCGTAGTGTAAAACCTCCTGTCTCAGTCCTGGCACGGTGATGTCATGGTACCACTGTGACATCACTGTGACATCACTGTGACATCACCGTGACATCACTGTGACATCACTGTGACATCACCGTGACATCACACTAAAAGCAGTTTTCTGTCTTTAAAACAAATGTATTGCTCCTTATTTTGAGCCGTACCTGCTGGTGAAGGCCAGATCCTGCAAGACCTCTGCAGCTAAGCAAGGCAGGGCCTGGTTAGTGCTGTGATGGGAGATTTCTGGGAGAACAGCAGGTGCCACAGTGGGGCGGCTGTAAAGTGCCAAACTACCATTGTGTCCTTAGGCAAGACACTTCCCCCACATTAGAATGAGTCTGGTGTGTGCCTCACTTCTGTCAGTGTGCCCCAGGGCAGCTGTGGCTACAGTAGTAGTTTATCACCGTGTATGGACTGAATGAACAATGAGGTGTCAAGTGTCTTTGAACGTTCAAAAAAGCGCCAGATAAAAAACAATGCATTTTTTATTCAAAAACAGCACAAAAGGCTAACGCTAACTGCTGCCAGTAAACAGTGTGTTGCTATGGTAACTAGCACTTTATATTCTCTGGTGGAAAATGAGAAGATCGATAAATAAATGAATAAAATGAACTACTTATAAAAAACACAAACTGAGTCTTTACAGTTCCAAAACTAAAAGCCGTCAGATTGACTGCTCTGGGAGTCTGAGTATTAACACTCTTTCTCCAGATCACAACACAGCAGTTTCACAGCAGAAATGAGAGCTCGTGCATAAGCTGCTGCTCCCTCCACAAAGATGCTCTGTTGTGTGTTATGTTTGAGCTGTGGGACTCCAAGTCTAACATGTCAGGATGCATTCAGAGCAGCCGTGCTTCAGTGAGCCGCCGCAGCCTGACCACTGTACCTCCACTCTTTCCCTTCCACACTTTCAGGTGAAAAAGGCCAAAACAAATGTGTTCTTAATGCGGACTCTCGCATCGCGCCCTGATTGCCTCCTCAATTGATCACTTGTTTCCAAATGTACGTTGGCTTCTGCTGTCACCGGTTTTTTGTCACGTTCTGGGGAAAATACTACAGGCTTTAAGACCCAGGTGTCAAACACATGGCCCGCGAGCCAGATGCGGCCCCCAGACTGTTTATAGTGGTCCCTGAACGGATTTCCAATTTAATAATAATAATAATGCATTGGTTTTATATTGTGTTCACAAGTCGTTATTTACTGTAGCCACAGCTGCCCTGGGACACACTGACAGAAGAGAGGCAACCAGTCTGTCCCACCACCAACTATTCACACACACCAGACTCATTCTAATGTGGGGGAAGTGTCTTGCCTAAGGACACAACCCCAGTTTAGGACTTTACAGCCGCCCCACTGTGGCACCTGCTGTTCTCAGAGGTCTCCCATCACAGCACTAACCAGTACATGTGTACAAATCTCCCTGAGGTTTTTCATTTCTCCTTCTGGGTTTATAGAGTCGTTCCTCTGGTGCAGGAGGTTCTGAGGTCAGTGACCATCCAGGACACGCCACATTCAACAACATTTAAAACAACTCATTAGGCTCATTTTTCAGATTTTCATTGGTTTGAATGGAAACAGTCAAAATGGCGGCTTTGGGAGTTCTAGTAGTTTCAGAATTCTAAGAGTCATAGTGTAAATGTATATTTTATTTAATAATAAGATAATCCTAATTAAAAAAATATTTATAATGCAAATGTTCACGAAACCTCAAACAACTGACTCCTGCTGCTGTAAGAATCAGTTTCACCAAAAGTCTCATAAAAGATTCATACTAAATATTAAAATGTTTATCTTTAGCTTTTTGTCTACAAAAGGAATTGAGAGAGAGAGAGAAGGACAAAGAGAGAGAGAGCAGAGAGAGAGAGAGAGCAGAGAGAGAGGGCAGAGAGAGAGAGAGAGAGCAGAGAGAGAGAGCAGAGAAAGAGAGAGAGAGAGAGACAGACAGAGACAAAGAGCCGAGAGACACACAGAGAGACAGAGAGAGAGAAAGAGAGAGAGAGGAGAGAGAGAGAGCAGAGAAAGACAGAGAGCAGAGAGAGAGAGAGAGAGAGCAGAGAAAGACAGAGAGAGAGAAAGAGAGAGAGAGGAGAGAGAGAGAGCAGAGAAAGACAGAGAGCAGAGAGAGAGAGAGAGCAGAGAAAGACAGAGAGCAGAGAGAGAGAGAGAGCAGAGAGAGAGAGAGAGAAGAGAGAGCAGAGAAAGACAGAGAGAGAGAGAGACAGACACTTTATTGATCCCTGAAGGAGAAATCCAGGAGTCCAGGAGCGGAAACACAACTATAAACAAACAAATACATCATTCTAAAAGTGAGTTTAAATAGTATTTAAGATGAACAGCAGCAGAGGCGGTGTCGTGAGCGCAGTCTGTGTCATGGCATCCTCTTCGTACAGTCTGACACACGTGTATAATGAGCCCATCAGGCTGGACTCCTGCTCCTGTCTCTGTCTGCTCTCACTGAGTTCGGGGCAGTCGGAGTGAAAGGCAGCGCTATTGCATCCTCCCAGGGGGGCTCTAAAACACACACCCTGAACCCGCCTCCTCATCCCCGAGCACTTCACCTCCGCGACGCGCCGCCCCCCGCTCCCTCTCTCCGCTAAAGGCACTCACTTTGCTCCTGCAGCGGACAGACGCACAGCGAGAGGCGCGCACCGAGAGACCAGAGAGACTAGAGACCAGAGAGAGTCCAGAGAGACTAGAGAAAAGACAGAGACCAGAGAGACAAGAGAGACCAGAGACCAGAGAGAGTTCAGAGAGACTAGAGACCAGAGAGAGTCCAGAGACAGAGAGACTAGAGAGAGACCAGAGAAACCCAGAGGAAGAGATCGGAGAGAGACCAGAAAGAGAGAGGACAACCAGAGAGAGACCAGAGAGAGAGAATACAGCCAAAGAGAGACCAGAGACAAGAAAGAGAGACGAGAGGGCTAACCCTAACACTGGATTCCATGACAGGCAGCGGAGTGCAAGTGTGACGCCCCCCCATCGCGCTCTCTCCCTCTCTCTCCTTGGAGCAACAAGTGTCCGCCGTGGGACGTCCGAGCGCATCCTCACGCGCGCAGAGGTTTTTGGAGTGACGCGCGCTTTGGGGGGGTTCAGGCGCATGTCCACGGCACATCTGTGGATCCGCGGAGATGGAGATGGATTATTAACAGTCCGCCGTGGGTCGGTTCCCTGGAGACGCTCCGGGCCCAGGATTACTTTGCGCGATGACCCGGGACTCGGTGCTCTTACGCTGCGCCCTGACGCTCTGTTTGGCGCTGCTCTCGGCCAACGCAAGCAACTGGCTGTAAGTTTTTGATTCTTCACTTTCTTCACTCTCTCCTCTTCACCTGCACCTCCTCCTCCTCCTCCTCCCGCTGTCACTGCCGACCTCCAGTCAATCATTAGCCCTGAACTTTCTCCACACTTCACGGCCTCACAGCATCACCACAGACACCGCAGAGTCCGCGTCCTTCTGCGGCTGGAACGAAACATACCCAGGTCCTAAAGCGCGCACCGGGAATCTATATGTTAGATTTGGCTGCAATATTTAATAGTATAAAACTGCTTATATATAACTTTACACCCTACACAACTCTATATGTATGTATAATCGTCACATTTGGATCTTGGACCATGGAACATCTGACAAAAGT
>OZ035844.1:21698908-21718471 GCA_964034765.1 Knipowitschia caucasica
GACTAATGTGAGAGGACTTCAGGACAGAGACCTGAGACCAGGACTAATGTGAGAGGACTTCAGGACAGAGACCAGGACTAATGGACTGGTAATAGTGTGCCTTTCTTTCCGGGGGTGGAGGTTGGGGGTGGGGGGGGGAGGGGGGGGGGGGGGGGGGGGGGGTGGGGGGGGAGCCGGGGCTGAAGGGGTAGGGGGGGGGGGGGGGGGTTGGGGGGGGGGGGGGGGGGGGGGGGGGGGGGGGGCGGGGTGGATTGGTTGGGGGGGGGGGGGGGGGGGGGGGGGGGGGGGGGGTGGGGGGGTGTGCGAGGGGGGGGGGGTTGGGGGCGGATGGGGTGGTTGGGGGGTGGCCAGTGAATAGGGGACGGGCGGGAGGACGGGGGCGGGGGGGTGGGGGGGGGGGGTGGTGGATGGGGGGGGGGGCGGGGGGGGGGGGGGGGGGGGGGGGGGGGGGGGGGGGGGGGGGGGGGGGGGGGGGGGGGGGGGGGGGGGGGGGGGGGGTAGAGGGGGGGGGGGGGGGGGAGGGGGAGTGGGGGGGGGGGTAGGGGGGGGGGGGTGGGATAATGGGGGGGGGGGGGGGGGGGGGGGGGGGGGGGGGGGGGGGGGGGGGGGGGGGGGTGTAAGGGGGGGGATGGGGTGGGGGAGGGGGGGGGGGGGGGGGGGGGGGGTGGGGGGGGGGGTAATTGGGGGGAAATGGGAAAGGTGGGGAAGGTATTAATGGGGGGTGGAAAAATGTGTAAGTGGTGTGAAGGGTGTTGGGGGGAAGTGGTAGATGTGATCTATTGTACTTCAAAGAGACACATCATCGGTCTGCTGGTGGTGGTGGGGGTGCTGTCTGTGGGCATCGTGCTCCCAGTCAACTTCTCTGGAGACCTGCTGGGTGAGACCATGTGACCTCGAGACCATGTGACCTGCTGGGTGAGACCATGTGACCTCGTGACCATGTGACCTGCTGGGTGAGACCATGTGACCTCGTGACCATGTGACCTGCTGGGTGAGACCATGTGACCACGTGACCATGTGACCTGCTGGGTGAGACCATGTGACTTGCTAGGTGATACCATGTGACTATGTGACCTTCTGGGTGAGACCATGTGACTGTGTGACCATGTGACCTGCTGGGTGAGACCATGTGACCACATGATCATGTGACCTGCTGGGTGAGACCATGTGACCTCGTGACTATGTGACCTGCTGGGTGAGACCATGTGACCACGTGACCATGTGACCTGCTGGGTGAGACCATGTGACCACGTGACCCTGTGACCTGCTGGGTGAGACCATGTGACCCTGTGACCTGCTGGGTGAGACCATGTGACCACGTGACCATGTGACCTGCTGGGTGAGACCATGTGACCACGTGACCATGTGACCTGCTGGGCGTGACCATGTAACCGTGTGACCCTGTGACCTGCTGGGTGAGACCATGTGACCACGACCATGTGACCTGCTGGGTGAGACCATGTGACCACGTGATCCTTTGACCTGCTGGGTGAGACCATGTGACTGTGTGACCATGTGACCTGCTGGGTGAGACCATGTGACCACGTGACCATGTGACCTGCTGGGTGTGACCATGTGAACTGCTGGTTGAGATCATGTGACCTGCTGGGTGGGACCATGTGACTGTGTGACCATGTGACCTGCTGGGTGAGACCATGTGACCACGTGAACTGCTGGGTGAGACCATGTGACCACGTGACCCTGTGACCTGCTGGGTGAGACCATGTGACCACGTGACCATGCGACCTGCTGGGTGAGACCATGTGACCACGTGACCATGTGACCTGCTGGGTGAGACCATGTGACCACGTGACCTGCTGGGTGAGACCATGTGACCACGTGACCATGTGACCTGCTGGGCGTGACCATGTGACCGTGTGACCCTGTGACCTGCTGGGTGAGACCATGTGACCACGTGACCATGTGACCTGCTGGGCGTGACCATGTGACCGTGTGACCATGCGACCTGCTGGGTGAGACCATGTGACCACGTGACCACGTGACCTGCTGGGTGAGACAATGTGAACCACGTGATCCTTTGACCTGCTGGGTGAGACCATGTGACTGTGTGACCATGTGACCTGCTGGGTGAGACCATGTGACCACGTGATCCTTTGACCTGCTGGGTGAGACCATGTGACTGTGTGACCATGTGACCTGCTGGGTGAGACCATGTGACCACGTGACCCTGTGACCTGCTGGGTGAGACCATGTGACCACGTGACCATGTGACCTGCTGGGTGAGACCATGTGACTGTGTGACCATGTGACCTGCTGGTTGAGACTGTGTGACCATGTGACCTGCTGGGTGAGACCATGTGACTGTGTGACCATGTGACCTGCTGGGTGAGACCATGTGACTGTGTGACCATGTGACCTGCTGGGTGAGACCATGTGACCACGTGAACTGCTGGGTGAGACCATGTGACCACGTGACCCTGTGACCTGCTGGGTGAGACCATGTGACCATGCGACCTGCTGGGTGAGACCATGTGACCACGTGACCATGTGACCTGCTGGGTGAGACCATGTGACCACGTGACCTGCTGGGTGAGACCATGTGACCACGTGACCATGTGACCTGCTGGGCGTGACCATGTGACCGTGTGACCCTGTGACCTGCTGGGTGAGACCATGTGACCACGTGACCTGCTGGGTGAGACCATGTGACCACGTGATCCTTTGACCTGCTGGGTGAGACCATGTGACTGTGTGACCATGTGACCTGCTGGGTGAGACCATGTGACCACGTGATCCTTTGACCTGCTGGGTGAGACCATGTGACTGTGTGACCATGTGACCTGCTGGGTGAGACCATGTGACCACGTGACCCTGTGACCTGCTGGGTGAGACCATGTGACCACGTGACCATGTGACCTGCTGGGTGAGACCATGTGACTGTGTGACCATGTGACCTGCTGGGTGAGACCATGTGACCACGTGACCCTGTGACCTGCTGGGTGAGACCATGTGACTGTGTGACCATGTGACCTGCTGGGTGAGACCATGTGACTGTGTGACCATGTGACCTGCTGGGTGAGACCATGTGACTGTGTGACCATGTGACCTGCTGGGTGAGACTGTGTGACCCTGTGACCTGCTGGGTGAGACCATGTGACCACGTGACCTGCTGGGTGCGACCATGTGACCATGTGACCTGCTGGGCGTGACCATGTGATCATGTGACCTGCTGGGTGAGACCATGTGACCACGTGACCATTTGACCTGCTGGGTGAGATCATGTGACTGTGTGACCATGTGATTTGCTGGGTGAGACCACGTGACCATGTGACCTGCTGGGTGAGACCATGTGACCACGTGACCCTGTGACCTGCTGGGTGAGACCATGTGACCTGCTGGGTGGATCTGAGGCTCTGTTGAGGTGGAGCTCTGATGCTAACGGCACGGTGGCTGAGTGGTTAGCACTCTCGCTTCTCAACAAGAAGGTCTTGGGTTCAAATCCCGGTCGGAACAGGGCCTTTCTGAGTGGAGTTTGCATGTTCTCCCCGTGTCTGCGTAGTTTCCTCCGGGTGCTCCGGTTTCCCCTCTGAATGTAAATGAGAGAGTGAATGATGGTGTTGGAGCTGATGGTCCAGTGTGTTCTGGACTCGCTTCTGTCATCACCGTGTGTGGAAGGATTGGAACAATATCTGACTCTGAACATTGGAAAGAGCTTTGGGTCTGTGCCTTGGTCTGTAACATGTGCTATATAAATAAACATGACTTACAGCACTTACTAACGACTTTAAGCTAGCAGGCTTTATGGTTTACAGTCTGTAAAACAGCTGCTTTACTAGCTGCTGGACTACCTGCTTTAGTCCAGCTTTAGTCCAGCTTTAGTCCTGCTTTAGACCTGCTTTAGTCCTGCTTTAGTCCAGCTTTAGTCCAGCTCTAGTCCTGCTTTAGACCTGCTTTAGACCTTCTTTAGTCCAGCTTTAGTCCTGCTTTAGACCTGCTTTAGTCCTGCTTTAGACCTGCTTTAGTCCTGCTTTAGTCCAGCTTTAGTCCTGCTTTAGTCCAGCTTTAGTCCAGCTTTAGTCCAGCTTTAGTCCAGCTTTAGTCCTGCTTTAGTCCTGCTTTAGACCTGCTTTAGTCCAGCTTTAGTCCTGCTTTAGTCCTGCTTTAGTCCTGCTTTAGTCCTGCTTTAGACCTGCTTTAGTCCTGCTTTAGTCCAGCTTTAGTCCAGCTTTAGTCCTGCTTTAGTCCTGCTTTAGACCTGCTTTAGTCCAGCTCTAGTCCTGCTTTAGACCTGCTTTAGTCCTGCTTTAGACCTGCTTTAGTCCTGCTTTAGTCCTGCTTTAGTCCTGTTTAGACCTGCTTTAGTCCTGCTTTAGTCCTGCTTTAGACCTGCGTTAGTCCTGCTTTAGTCCTGCTTTAGTCCTGCTTTAGACCTGCTTTAGTCCTGCTTTAGTCCTGCTTTAGACCTGCTTTAGACCTGCTTTAGTCCTACTTTAGTCCTGGTTTAGTCCTGCTTTAGTCCTGGTTTAATTCTGCTTTAGTCCTGGTTTAATCCTGGTTTAGTACTGGCTGAGTTCTGGTTTAGTCCTGGTTTAATCCTGGTTTAATCCTGGTTTAGTCCGGGTTTACAGTGAGTAAAAAGTGTTTCTGGTGTGTTTGGGTTCAGTCCGAATCCTCAGCGTTGAAGCGTTTCTCAACATGGGATCCCCAGGTCCACCGTCCAAAGAAGGTACTTTAGAGCTGACCTTAGAGCTGACCTTAGAGCTGACATTAGAGCTGACCTTAGAGCTGACCTTAGAGCTGACCTTAGAGCTGACCTTAGAGCTGACATTAGAGCTGACATTAGAGCTACATTAGAGCTGACCTTAGAGCTACATTAGAGCTGACATTAGAGCTGACCTTAGAGCTGACATTAGAGCTAACATTAGAGCTGACATTAGAGCTACATTAGAGCTGACATTAGAGCTAACATTAGAGCTGACCTTAGAGCTACATTAGAGCTGACATTAGAGCTACATTAGAGCTGACCTTAGAGCTGACCTTAGAGCTACATTAGAGCTGACATTAGAGCTACATTAGAGCTGAGCTTAGAGCTGACCTTAGAGCTGACATTAGAGCTAACCTTAGAGCTACATTAGAGCTGACATTAGAGCTGACCTTAGAGCTTCCTTCTTTAGAGTCCTTTGAGTCCTCAGACCAAGACCAGACCAAGACCAGACCAAGACCAAACCAAGACCAGACCAAGACCAGACCAAGACCAGACCAAGACCAAACCAAGACCAAAACAAGACCAGACAAAGACCAAGACCATGACCAGACACAGACACAGACCAAGACCAGACCCAGACCAAAACTAAATCAGACCCAGACTAAGACCTAGACCAAGACTAGAGCCAAACTAAGACCCAGACCAAGACTAAACCAAGACCCAGACCAAGACCAAGACCAGACCAGACCAAACCCAGACAAAGACCAAGACCAGACCAGACCCAGACAAAGACCAGACACGGACTGAGAACAGACCCAGACTTAGACCCAGACAGACCGACACAGTGTTGTAGGGACTAGTTCTTGGTGCTAGCCCATGTGTAAACCCAGTTAGTTTCCCATAACCAGCGGCCTCCTCTTTATAGTCCCTGTGTTTGATGGTCCACACAGACAAATCCTGCTGGACACTCTTTATAGTCATGAAGCTCAAGCGGATGTTCAGACTGAAAGACAGAGTGCCTGCCAGCCTCAGCCAATCACACAGCTCTGCCAGCCTCGAGCCTCAGCCAATCACACAGCTCTGCCAGCCTCGAGCCTCAGCCAATCACACAGCCAGGCCAGCCTCGAGCCTCAGCCAATCACACAGCCAGGCCAGCCTCGAGCCTCAGCCAATCACACAGCCAGGCCAGCCTCGAGCCTCAGCCAATCACACAGCCAGGCCAGCCTCGAGCCTCAGCCAATCACACAGCCAGGCCAGCCTCGAGCCTCAGCCAATCACACAGCCAGGCCAGCCTCGAGCCTCAGCCAATCACACAGCCAGGCCAGCCTCGAGCCTCAGCCAATCACACAGCCAGGCCAGCCTCGAGCCTCAGCCAATCACACAGCCAGGCCAGCCTCGAGCCTCAGCCAATCACACAGCCAGGCCAGCCTCGAGCCTCAGCCAATCACACAGCCAGGCCAGCCTCGAGCCTCAGCCAATCACACAGCCAGGCCAGCCTCCTGCCAACCCTCTCACAGCAAAGCGGGCAGTTTAAAAGGCAGCCACTTCCTGACAAACAACGCTTCCTGAGGCTCTTAAACAACCACCACCTCCCCAGCACCCCCTCTGGCTCTTGGCTCCCGCTCTGGCTCCCGCTCTGGCTCCCGCTCTGGCTCCCGCTCTGGCTCCCGCTCTGGCTCCTGCTCCGGCTCCTGCTCCGCCTACGCCCCATTCACACCATACTCTAGCCACCACCAGTGCTTGACCCCGGGGGATCTGAGATCATCTTCAGCTGCAATCGATCTCATTGCTGCAAGTGTCACTGCCGGGGTCAATGCGCCAAACAAATAAATCATTTTAATGTATTTATCGTGTCTTTGGTCTCTTCAGATTGAACCTGTGTTTGATGGTCCACACAGACAGATCCTGCTGGACACTCTTTATAGTCCCTGTGTTTGATGGTCCACAGACAGATCCTGCTGGACACTCTTTATAGTCCCTGTGTTTGATGGTGTTAGTCTCTGTGGTTGATGGTGTTTATAGTCCTTGTGATTGATGGTCCACACAGAACAGACTCAGACTTATCTCATCTCTTCGGCCTCATAATGAAAAGCTGCTCTTTGCTGGTGCTGATGGAGTGGTCTGGTCTGGTCTGCTCTGAGACCATGTGCGACCGAGAGTCTGATGAAGGGCCGAGCGGCAGCAGCTCAGACAGATCTGGTTTAAACACATTTTAACAAAACAAATCTTGTGTTTGCAGAAAACAACGCCTACAGTTTTGGACGGACGACCATCGCCAACCTCAAATCTGGGTAAGTGACCGCTGCTCACTCTGGTCTCTCTCTGGTCTCCCTCTGCTCTCTCTCTGGTCTCTCTCTGCTTTCCCTCTGGTCTCCCTCTGGTCCTCCTCTGGTCTCCCTCTGGTCTCCCTCTGGTCTCCCTCTGGTCTCTGTCTGGTCTCCCTGCTCTCTCTCTCCGGTCTTCCTCCGGTCTCCCTCTGCTCTCCCTCTGGTCCTCCTCTGCTCTCTCTCTGCTCTCCCTGTGGTCTCCCTCTGCTCTCCCTTTGGTCTCTCTCTGGTCTCCCTCTGGTCTCTCTCTCTGGTCTCCCTCTGGTCTCTCTCTGGTCTCCCTCTGGTCTCTCTCTCTGGTCTCCCTCTGGTCTCTCCCTCTGCTTTCTTTCTGCTCTCCCTCTGGTCTCCCTCTGGTCTCCCTCTGGTCTCCCTTTGGTCTCTCTCTGGTCTCCCTCTGGTCTCTCTCTCTGGTCTCCCTCTGGTCTCTCCCTCTGGTCTCTCCCTCTGCTTTCTTTCTGCTCTCCCTCTGGTCTCCCTCTGCTCTCCCTCTGGTCTCTCTCTCTGCTCTCTCTCTGCTCTCCCTCTGGTCTTCCTCTGGTCTCCCTCTGCTCTCCCTTTGGTCTCTCTCTGGTCTCCCTCTGCTCTCCCTTTGGTCTCTCTCTGGTCTCCCTCTGGTCTCTCTCTCTGCTCTCCCTCTGGTCTCTCTCTCTGCTCTCTCTCTGCTCTCCCTCTGTTCTCCCTCTGGTCTTCCTCCGGTCTCCCTCTGCTCTCCCTCTGGTCTTCCTCTGGTCTCCCTCTGGTCTCCCTCTGGTCTTCCTCTGGTCTCCCTCCGGTCTCATCAGTTCTTGTGTGTAGGACTAACCTCCTGTGGCTGCATACGACCTTCGCCTTCATGTATCTGCTGCTCACCGTCTACAGCATGAGGCGCCACACGTCCAAGATGCACTACAAGGAGGACGACCTGGTGAGGCCACGCCCCCACAGCAGGAGACCACGCCCCCACAGTATCAGGCCACGCCCCCACAGCAGCAGACCACATCCCTAAAGCAGAAGGGCACTACCCCACAGCACCACACCCCCACAGCAGGAGACCACACCCCCACAGGAGGAGACCACACCCCCACAGGAGGAGACCACACCCCACAGCAGGAGACCACACCCCCACAGCAGGAGACCACACCCCACAGCAGGAGACCACACCCCACAGCAGGAGACCACACCCACACAGCAGGAGACCACACCCCACAGCAGGAGACCACACCCACACAGCAGGAGACCACACCCACACAGCAGGAGACCACACCCACACGGCAGGAGACCACACCCCACAGCAGGAGACCACACCCCCACAGCAGGAGACCACACCCCACAGCAGGAGACCACACCCACACAGCAGGAGACCACACCCCCACAGCAGGAGACCACACCCCCACAGCAGGAGACCACACCCACACAGCAGGAGACCACACCCCACAGCAGGAGACCACACCCACACAGCAGGAGACCACACCCACACAGCAGGAGACCACACCCCCACAGCAGGAGACCACACCCACACAGCAGGAGACCACACCCACACAGCAGGAGACCACACCCACACAGCAGGAGACCACACCCACACAGCAGGAGACCACACCCACACAGCAGGAGACCACACCCACACAGCAGCAGACCACACCCCCACAGCAGGAGACCACACCCCCACAGCAGGAGACCACACCCCACAGCAGGAGACCACACCCCCACAGGAGGAGACCACACCCCACAGCAGGAGACCACACCCCCACAGCAGGAGACCACACCCCACAGCAGGAGACCACAGCAGGAGACCACACCCACACAGCAGGAGACCACACCCACACAGCAGGAGACCACACTCCCACAGCAGGAGACCACACCCACACAGCAGGAGACCACACCCACACAGCAGGAGGCCACACCCCCACACACCAGTCCAAAATGACACAAACACTACTGAGCTAGAGGATTCAAACTTCATCATGAGCACTTCCCTGTTGGCCTCATTGAGCTAGCATGTTAGCTTGTCTCTCTGTGTACAGTCTGGGGTCTGAACCATGTGAGTTGATGGTTTCTTTGATCTATCTTCTGCAGGTGAAGCGCACATTGTTCATAAACGGCATTTCCAAATACGCAGAAGAGTCTCAGATCAAGCAACACTTTGAGTGAGTGACACCTGGTTTTACTCTTGATGGTCCTCACCCCGGGGTTTTCCACTCATGGTTCATGGTTGTGTGAGAAACCCCTCGTCTGACCCTGATCATTAGTCTCCATCCCCCTGCTCTCAATAATGTGTCTGGCCCTTTACCATCAAGGAGTCTTTTGTGGTTGTTCTGGTCTCTCTCTTTCTGGTCTCTCTCGGGTCACTCTCTCTGGTCTCTGGTTACTGCTTGGTTTCTTCCTGATCTCTTCCTGGTCTCATTGACTTTCTGGTCTCTCCCTAGTCACTGGTCCCTCCCTGGTCTCTGTTCTCTCTGGTCTCTTCCTGGTCCCTCCCTGGTCTCCTCCTGGTCATGTGTATGTGTGTGTGTGTGTGTTTGCAGACAGGCGTATGAGAACTGCCTAGTCCTGGAGGCTCTCTGCTCTCTTCCTGGTCTCTGCTCTCTCTGGTCTCTCTCTGGTCTCTCTCTTCTCTCTCTCTGGTCTCTCTCTGGTCTCTCTCTTCTCTCTCTCTGGTCTCTCTCTGGTCTCTCTCTGGTCTCTCTCTGGTCTCTCTCTGGTCTCTCTCTGGTCTCTCCCTGGTCTCTCCCTGGTCTCTCTCTGGTCTCTCTCTCTGGTCTCTCTCTGGTCTCTCTCTGGTCTCTCTCTGGTCTCTCTCTGGTCTCTCTCTGGTCTCTCTCTGGTCTCTATCCCTGGTCCCTCCCTGGTCTCCTCCTGGTCTCCTACATGTGTGTGTGTGTGTTTGCAGACAGGCGTATGAGAACTGCCTGGTCCTGGAGGCTCGCATCTGTTTTAACGTGGCCAGACTGATGTCTCTGAACGGAGAGAGGAAGAAGACGGAGAGGAGCAAGAAGTTCTTCACGGACCTCATGGCCAAGGAGCACGTACCTACCATGATCAACCCCAAACCATGTGGGCACCTCTGCTGCTGTACCATCACCGGCTGTGAGGAGGTACCAGAGAGACCAGAGAGCAGAGAGAGAGAGAGCAGAGAGAGCGAGACCTGAGAGAGAGAGACCAGAGAGAGAGAGCAGAGAGAGCGAGACCAGAGAGAGAGAGACCAGAGAGAGAGAGACCAGAGAGAGAGAGACCAGAGAGGGAGAGACCAGAGAGGGAGAGACCAGAGAGGGAGAGCAGAGAGAGAGAGAGAGACAGAAGAGAGAGACCAGAGAGAGAAACCAGAGAGAGACCAGAGAGAGAGACCAGAGGGAGACCAGAGATAGACCATAGAGAGAGACCAGAGAGAGACCAGAGAGAGACCAGAGAGAGAGACCAGAGAGAGACCAGAGAGAGACCAGAGAGAGACCAGAGAGAGAGAGAGCAGAGAAAGACCAGAGAGAGAGAGAGCAGAGAAAGACCAGAGAGAGAGACCAGAGGGAGACGAGAGAGGCCGACCATGCCTCCATATGAATGTGTGTGTAATACCTGTGTTGTCCTGCAGGAGGAGGCGGTGAGCTTCTACACAAAGCGCGAGGCCAAACTGAAGGAGGAGTACAGGAAGGAGAAGGAGAAGGTCCACACCAAGCCCCTGGGCATGGCCTTCGTCACCTTCCAGAACGAGGCCATGACAGCCGTGTGAGTCTGCTGGCACCTCCTCAGCACCTCCTCCTCAGCACCTGCTCCTCAGTCACATCCTCCTCAGCATCTCCTTTTCACACACCTCCTCCTCAATCACCTCTGCTTCCATCTCAGACACCTCCTCCTCAGACACGTTCTCCTCAGCACCTCCTCCTCAGCACCTCCTCCTCAGCACCTCCTCCTCATTCACATCCTCCTCAGACACCTCCTCCTCAGACACCTCCTCTGCTTCCAACTCAGACACCTCCTCCTCAATCACCTCTGCTTCCATCTCAGACACCTCCTCCTCAGACACGTTCTCCTCAGCACCTCCTCCTCAGCACCTCCTCCTCATTCACATCCTCCTCAGACACCTCCTCCTCAGACACCTCCTCTGCTTCCATCTCAGACACCTCCTCCTCAGACACCTCCTCTGCTTCCATCTCAGACACCTCCTCCTCAATCACCTCTGCTTCCATCTCAGACACATCCTCCTCAGACACCTCCTCTGCTTCCATCTCAGACACCTCCTCCTCAGACACCTCCTCTGCTTCCATCTCAGACACCTCCTTCTCAGACAACTCCTCTGCTTCCATCTCAGACACCTCCTCCTCAGACACATCCTCCTCAGCACCTCCTCCTCAGACACCTCCTCTGCTTCCATCTCAGACACCTCCTCTGCTTCCATCTCAGACACCTCCTCCTCAGACACCTCCTCTGCTTCCATCTCAGACACCTCCTTCTCAGACAACTCCTCTGCTTCCATCTCAGACACCTCCTCCTCAGACACATCCTCCTCAGCACCTCCTCCTCAGACACCTCCTCTGCTTCCATCTCAGACACCTCCTCTGCTTCCATCTCAGACACCTCCTCCTCAGACACCTCCTCTGCTTCCATCTCAGACACATCCTCCTCAGACACCTCCTCTGCTTCCAACTCAGACACCTCCTCCTCAATCACCTCTGCTTCCATCTCAGACACCTCCTCTGCTTCCATCTCAGACACCTCCTCCTCAGACACCTCCTCTGCTTCCAACTCAGACACCTCCTCCTCAATCACCTCTGCTTCCATCTCAGACACCTCCTCTGCTTCCATCTCAGACACCTCCTCCTCAGACACCTCCTCTGCTTCCATCTCAGACACCTCCTCCTCAATCACCTCTGCTTCCATCTCAGACACCTCCTCCTCAGACACCTCCTCTGCTTCCATCTCAGACACCTCCTCCTCAGACACCTCCTCCTCAGACACGTTCTCCTCAGCACCTCCTCCTCAGACACCTCCTCTGCTTCCATCTCAGACACCTCCTCCTCAGACACCTCCTCTGCTTCCATCTCAGACACCTCCTCCTCAGACACCTCCTCCTACCATGAAGAAATGAATCAATGAATTTATGATGAGAATATTTTGGAGCTTTTGGTTCATTCTAACGCTCTCTGTCTCTCTTTATTCTGTTTCTTTATCTTCTCTCTCTGGTCTGTCTCTGGTCTCCCTCTGGTCTCCATCTGGTCTCCCTCTGGTCTCCCTCTGGTCTCTCTCTGGTCTCTCTCTGGTCTCTCTCTGGTCTCTCTCTGGTCTCCCTCTGGTCTCCCTCTGGTCTCTCTCTGGTCTCTCTCTGGTCTCTCTCTGGTCTCTCTCTGGTCTCTCTCTGGTCACTCTCTGGTCTCTCTCTGGTCTCCCTCTGGTCTCCCTCTGGTCTCCCTCTGGTCTCTCTCTGGTCTCTCTCTGGTCTCTCTCTGGTCTCTCTCTGGTCTCTCTCTGGTCTCTCTCTGGTCTCTCTCTGGTCTCTCTCTGGTCTCTCTCTGGTCTCTCTCTGGTCTCTCTCTGGTCTCTCTCTGGTCCCTCTCTGGTCTCTCTCTGGTCTCTCTCTGGTCTCTCTCTGGTCTCTCTCTGGTCTCTCTCTGGTCTCTCTCTCTGGTCTCTCTCTGGTCTCTCTCTGGTCTCTCTCTGGTCTCCCTCTGGTCTCTCTCTGGTCTCTCTCTGGTCTGCCTCTGGTCTCCCTCTGGTCTCCCTCTGGTCTCCCTCTGGTCTCTCTCTCTGCAGAATCCTGAAGGACTTTAACGCCTGTCAGGTGCAGGGCTGTGTGTGTCGTCAGGAGCCGCGGTCGTCTCAGTTCAGTGAAGTCCTCCACGTTTACAACTGGAGCGTCACCTACGCACCAGACCCACAGAACGTCCGCTGGTAAGACACCAGGAAGACCAGAGACCAGAGCCATACCAGAGGGACCAGGGAGAGACCAGAGGGACCAGGGAGAGACCAGAGAGAGACTTGAGACCTCAGCTTTGGCATCCAACTCACCTTGTGACCTTGTCTTTTTGCAGAGGCGTGTTCTCTGGTCTCCCTCTGGTCTCTCTCTCTGGTCTCCCTCTGGTCTCTCTGGTCTCTCTGGTCTCTCTCTCTGGTCTCCCTCTGGTCTCTCTGGTCTCTCTGGTCTCTCTCTGGTCTCTCTCTGGTCTCTCCCTCTGGTCTCTCACTGGTCCTGGGTACTTGAACTGTGACTTTAGGCTCATTTGAAAGTCAGATTTTTTCTTTCATCCTTTCATTTTGACACATTCCCTTCTGTGAAAAGTCGACACGGGTCTAAACCACACGCCTGTCTTTCACATGGTCCTCACCTGGTCCTCACCTGGTCCTCTGTTTCAGGGAGAACCTGTCGTTGGGAGGTATCTCGTGGTGGATCCGCTGCTTCATCATCAACGTAATCCTCTTCCTGCTGCTCTTCTTCCTCACCACACCAGCAATCATCATCACTACCATGGACAAGTTCAACGTCACCAAACCAGTGGAGTTCCTCAACGTGAGACCAGCAACGCCTTTGCTTAATCCAGGATGATCCGACAAAGCGTCCGCACCTGCCTCTTCTGGCACAGGACGGAACGGCACAGCTGTGAGCTCCAACAGGACTGAGCCAAACCATGACAGACGGGAGTAAAGCTGGACTAAAGCAGGACTAAAGCAGGACTAAAGCAGGACTAAAGCAGGACTAAGGCAGGACTAAAGCAGGACTAAAGCAGGTCTAAAGCAGGTCTAAAGCAGGTCTAAAGCAGGACTAAAGTAGGAGTAAAGCAGGACTAAAGCAGGTCTAAAGCAGGACTAAAGCAGGTCTAAAGCAGGTCTAAAGCAGGTCTAAAGCAGGACTAAAGTAGGAGTAAAGCAGGACTAAAGCAGGTCTAAAGCAGGACTAAAGCAGGTCTAAAGCAGGTCTAAAGCAGGTCTAAAGCAGGACTAAAGTAGGAGTAAAGCAGGACTAAAGCAGGTCTAAAGCAGGACTAAAGTAGGTCTAAAGTAGGTCTAAAGCAGGTCTAAAGCAGGACTAAAGCAGGTCTAAAGCAGGTCTAGAGCAGGACTAAAGCAGGACTAAAGCAGGACTGCAGCAGGACTAAAGCGGGTCTAAAGCAGGTCTAAAGCAGGACTAAAGCAGGTCTAAAGCAGGACTAAAGCAGGAGTAAAGCAGGACTAAAGCAGGTCTAGAGCAGGACTGCAGCAGGTCTAAAGCAGGTTCTAAATGCAGACAAAATCCAGACCACAGCAAGACTAAAGCAGGACTAAATCCAGAGCACAGCCGGACCAAAGCAGGTCTAAATCAGGACTAAATCAGGACTCAACCCGGACCTCAGCAGGACTCACCATGTCGATGGAGGACACTGGGCCGATGCTGTTCACGTAGATTCCGACGTCGATCACTGTCGGTTTCACTGCAAAAACACAAACACTCGATTAACAAACTCTTCTTAGAATCACACAAAACACTGCCTCAGTGCAATAACTGTCAGAATGTGCAATAACTAATGTCAGAATGTGCAATAACTAATGTCAGAATGTGCAATAAATGTCAGAATGTGCAATAACTGTCAGAATGTGCAATAACTAATGTCAGAATGTGCAATAACTGTCAGAATGTGCAATAACTGTCAGAATGTGCAATAACTAATGTCAGAATGTGCAATAACTAATGTCAGAATGTACAATAACTGTCAGAATGTGCAATAACTAATGTCAGAATGTGCAATAACTGTCAGAATGTGCAATAACTAATGTCAGAATGTGCAATAACTGTCAGAATGTGCAATGACTGTCAGAATGTGCAATAACTGTCAGAATGTGCAATAACTAATGTCAGAATGTGCAATAACTGTCAGAATGTGCAATGACTGTCAGAATGTGCAATAACAGTCAGAATGTGCAATAATTGTCAGAATGTGCAATAACTAATGTCAGAATGTGCAATAACTAATGTCAGAATGTGCAATATCTAATATCAGAATGTGCAATAACTGTCAGAATGTGCAATAACTAATGTCAGAATGTGCAATAACTAATGTCAGAATGTGCAATAACTGTCAGAATGTGCAATGACTGTCAGAATGTGCAATGACTGTCAGAATGTGCAATAACTAATGTCAGAATGTGCAATAACTGTCAGAATGTGCAATAACTGTCAGAATGTGCAATAACTGTCAGAATGTGCAATGACCGTCAGAATGTGCAATAACTGTCAGAATGTGCAATAACTGTCAGAATGTGCAATAACTAATGTCAGAATGTGCAATAACTGTCAGAATGTGCAATAACTGTCAGAATGTGCAATAACTAATGTCAGAATGTGCAATAACTGTCAGAATGTGCAATAACTAATGTCAGAATGTGCAATAACTAATGTCAGAATGTGCAATAACTGTCAGAATGTGCAATAGGGATGTAAATCGGTGACCGTTTAACCGGTGGTTGACGTCACAGCATTAACCGGTCAAAGCTGTCGGTTAAAAAAAAGAAAAGGGGAGGTCTGTTCATAACACTATTCTAAGCCCTATGTGACGAGCGGGTCTGTCTCGCCGCACGTGCCACATACTGTATGCACACACACACACACACACACACGCACGCACACACACACACGCACGCACGCACGCACGCGCACACACGCACGCACGCACGCACGCACACACACACGCACGCACACACACACACGCACGCACGCACGCACGCACGCACACACGCACGCACGCACACACACACGCACGCACACACACGCACGCACACACACACACACACACACACACACTTTCCCCCTCTCCATACGTAACATCCACACACATCATCTCTCCCCTCTGTTACCGCCTGCTAGTTACACACTGGCGCGGGTCAGAACTACATTGGAGCTTATATTTACACACACATACACACATACATGTATTGTACACACACATACACACATACATGTATTGTACACACACATACATGTATTGTACACACACATACACACATACATGTATTGTACACACACATACACACATACATGTATTGTACACACACATACATGTATTGTACACACACATACACACATACATGTATTGTACACACACATACACACATACATGTATTGTACACACACATAAAGACATAAAGCTACATGTTGTATTTGGTTCTGGATGTATATTGCAGTACAGAACAATATAAGTACATGTTTATATTTACTTTATGGAAAAAGTACCATTTATTCAATTTGTAAATCTCTTAAATTCCTCCGACATGTTATTTTTTTCACCGTTTCCGTGCGCCGCCGCCGCCGCCGTCTCTCGAAGTTTTTATTTCCATTGTGTGTTTCCATGACGAGTAATGGCAAAGCAGACAAAGCCTTTTGGACCATTGTTCATCAGAGCAGGTTTAAAAGTCCTCACTTTAAATCATAGAAAAGTGAGAAGTGCCTCAGTTCAAGACGATATTTTTCCGTCTCAAAAATACAAAAGTGAAAGAACTTCTGTGTCTGCGTTTCCCAGAGAAAAACATAATGACATCATTCTAAAAGGTGAAAACAATAATAATATAATAATCATTAAAACATTAAAACAATGATTTTCCAGAATACAAAAACAAGACAAAGGATGGCATCTGCTCAGTGCCTCGGGATGTGACTCTCTCCTGACTCTCTCCTTTCTCTCCTGACTCTCTCCTTTCTCTCTCCTGACTCTCTCCTTTCTCTCTCCTGACTCTCTCCTGACTCTCTCCTTTCTCTCCTGACTCTCTCCTGACTCTCTCCTTTCTCTCCTGACTCTCTCCTTTCTCTCCTGACTCTCTCCTGACTCTACCCTGACTCTCCCCTGACTCTCTCCTGACTCTCTCCTGACTCTCTCCTGACTCTCCCCTGACTCTCTCCTGACTCTCTTCTGACTCTCCCCTGACTCTCTCCTGACTCTCTCCTGACTCTCTCCTGACTCTCTCCTGACTCTCTCCTGACTCTCTCCTTTCTCTCCTGACTCTCTCCTTTCTCTTCTTTCTCTCCTGACTCTCTCCTGACTCTCTCCTTTCTCTCCAGACTCTCTCCTTTCTCTCCTGACTCTCTCCTGACTCTCTCCTGACTCTCCCCTGACTCTCTCCTGACTCTCTCCTTTCTCTCCTGACTCTCTCCTTTCCCTTCTTTCTCTCCTGACTCTCTCCTGACTCTCTCCTTTCTCTCCAGACTCTCCCCTGACTCTCTCCTGACTCTCTCCTTTCTCTCCTGACTCTCTCCTGACTCTCTCCTTTCTCTCCTGACTTTCTCCTGACTCTCTCCAGACTCTCCCCTGACTCTCTCCTGACTCTCTCCTTTCTCTCCTGACTCTCTCCTTTCTCTCCTGACTCTCTCCTTTCTCTCCTGACTCTCTCATGACTCTCTCCTGACTCTCTCCTTTCTCTCCTTTCTCTCCTGACTCTCTCCTGACTCTCCCCGACTCTCTCCTGACTCTCTCCTGACTCTCTCCTTTCTCTCCTGACTCTCTCCTGACTCTCTCCTTTCTCTCCTGACTCTCCCCTGACTCTCTCCTGACTCTCCCCTGACTCTCTCCTGACTCCCCCCTGACTCTCTCCTGACTCTCTCCTGACTCTCCCCTGACTCTCTCCTGACTCTCCCCTGACTCTCTCCTGACTCTCCCCTGACTCTCTCCTGACTCTCCCCTGACTCTCTCCTGACCCTCTCCTTCAGTTGACAGACACAGAGACAGGAGTGACCCACATAGGCTCAGGTCTGCTCCATTGCCTCGGACTCGTTGCGGTCCCAGTGTGAGGCTTCTGTTCGGGGTTGTGGGTGTCTGCAGCTGTGCCGTGTCTCCAGGGACCTGCCGTCGCCTCGTGCCCACTGACACGCACTGGTTTTGGGGCAGATGAGGAGAGTCCTGCTGGGAGGCTTCAGCCAGAGACACTACAAAACACTGGTCTCTCTCTTTCTCTTGGTCTCTCTCTCTTTCTCTTCTGACTCTCTCCTTTCTCTCCCGACTCTCTCCTTTCTCTCCCGACTCTCTCCTGACTCTCTCCTGACTCTCTCCTGACTCTCTCCTGACTCTCTCCGTTCTCTCCTGACTCTCTCCTTTCTCTCCTGACTCTCTCCTTTCTCTCCCGACTCTCTCCTGACTCTCTCCTTTCTCTCCTGACTCTCTCCTGACTCTCTCCGTTCTCTCCTGACTCTCTCCTGACTCTCTCCGTTCTCTCCTGACTCTCTCCTGACTCTCTCCTTTCTCTCCTGACTCTCTCCTGACTCTCTTCTTTCTCTCCTGACTCTCCCCTGACTCTCTCCTGACTCTCCCCTGACTCTCTCCTGACTCTCCCCTGACTCTCTCCTGACTCTCCCCTGACTCTCTCCTGACTCTCCCCTGACTCTCTCCTGACCCTCTCCTTCAGTTGACAGACACAGAGACAGGAGTGACCCACATAGGCTCAGGTCTGCTCCATTGCCTCGGACTCGTTGCGGTCCCAGTGTGAGGCTTCTGTTCGGGGTTGTGGGTGTCTGCAGCTGTGCCGTGTCTCCAGGGACCTGCCGTCGCCTCGTGCCCACTGACACGCACTGGTTTTGGGGCAGATGAGGAGAGTCCTGCTGGGAGGCTTCAGCCAGAGACACTACAAAACACTGGTCTCTCTCTTTCTCTTGGTCTCTCTCTCTTTCTCTTCTGACTCTCTCCTTTCTCTCCCGACTCTCTTCTTTCTCTCCCGACTCTCTCCTGACTCTCTCCTGACTCTCTCCGTTCTCTCCTGACTCTCTCCTTTCTCTCCTGACTCTCTCCTTTCTCTCCCGACTCTCTCCTGACTCTCTCCTTTCTCTCCTGACTCTCTCCTGACTCTCTCCGTTCTCTCCTGACTCTCTCCTGACTCTCTCCGTTCTCTCCTGACTCTCTCCTGACTCTCTCCTTTCTCTCCTGACTCTCTCCCGACTCTCTCCTGACACTCTCCTTTCTCCCCTGACTCTCTCCTTTCTCTCATGACTCTCCTTTCTCTCCTGACTCTCTCCTTTCTCTCATGCCTCTCTCCTTTCTCTCCTGACTCTCTCCTTTCTCTCCTGACTCTCTCCTTTCTCTCATGAGCCAAATTATTGAAGTCCATTTGATTATTTATTCCAACGACTCAATTCTGCAAAGTACCATCCATGCTAATATTGCACTACTCTCTGGTCTCTCTCTGGTCTCTCTCTGGTCTCTCTCTGCTCTCCCTCTGGTCTCTCTCTGGTCTCTCTCTGCTCTCCCTCTGGTCTCTCTCTGCTCTCCCTCTGGTCTCTCTCTGCTCTCCCTCTGGTCTCTCTCTGGTCTCTCTCTCTGGTCTCTCTCTGGTCTCTCTCTGGTCTCTCTCTCTGGTCTCTCTCTGCTCTCCCTCTGGTCTCTTTCTGGTCTCTCTCTGCTCTCCCTCTGGTCTCTCTCTGCTCTCTCTCTGGTCTCTCTCTGCTCTCCCTCTGGTCTCTCTCTGGTCTCTCTCTGCTCTCCCTCTGGTCTCTCTCTGGTCTCTCTCTGGTCTTGCTGTGCTCTCTCTCTGCTCTCTCTGCTCTCTCTCTCTCGGGGATGAAGTCAATATAAAATTCAGGTATCTTGTCTTTAATTCAGAGGTGTTGAAGGCAGTTCTCGGGTCCATCTGCTCGGCTTCTCTCGGTGCCGCAGAGGT
>OZ035844.1:21718481-21730981 GCA_964034765.1 Knipowitschia caucasica
CAACCAGGCTAAAGCATGACTTAAATGAAAAGATCATTTTTGAACATTAATCAGAGTTTCTCCAAATATCTCTCGTGCTCATTACTTATAACAACAGTTTCTTCTTCTACTGTTCCCACGGCCATCGTTTGACTTTCCCGTCATAATCCAAAGTACTCTACTACTGGACTGGACCCGGCGAGTACGTAAAGTATTTGTAGTACTTTATATACTTCTGCTGATAAACTCTGAGTGAACACAAGTGAGAATCAGATCACATTAATTCCGGGCGATTGCCAAAGGACGCGGCAGTGAAATTAATTAGTTTGAGATTGAGAACGAGTGTGTGCTTATCCCGTCTCATCGCTCTCTCTCTCTCTCTCTCTCGCGGGGGAGGAGAGAGGGAGGAGGGGGAGGAGGGAGGGAGGAGGGGGGAGGGAGGGGCGGCCATTTTGCACATTTATGAACCAAAAACGCACCAAAACCAGCAGATACTGAGCCCTTTGTGACGTGAGAGAGATACAAGTTCAGGACTGTGCGTGCGTGTTTTAAAAGATGGACGACTTCTACTGCAACTTCTACTACTACATCTACTACTACTACTACTACTGAAACTTCTACTGCTACTACTGCATCTACTACTGCTATTACAACTTCTACTGCGGCTTGTACTACTACTGCTACTCCTGCTACTGCAGTTCTTATATACATTTCATTACAGCAGTCTTATATAAATAATTTTACCTGTAGATATTTTTTCTCCAATCCAGTTAATTTACTTTTGACTTTACACATTATTTCCTGGAGTAACTGAGTCACTGCAGTATTAGTAGTGTGTAGTGTAGTATGTCCCTGCACGTACCTAAACTGCAGTATTAGTAGTGTGTAGTATAGTATGTCCCTGCACGTACCTAAACTGCAGTATTAGTAGTGTGTAGTGTACTATGTCCCTGCACGTACCTAAACTGCAGTATTAGTAGTGTGTAGTATAGTATGTCCCTGCACGTACCTAAACTGCAGTATTAGTTGTGTGTAGTATAGTATGTCTCTGCACGTACCTAAACTGCAGTATTAGTAGTGTGTAGTGTAGTATGTCTCTGCACGTACCTAAACTGCAGTATTAGTAGTGTGTAGTATAGTATGTCCCTGCACGTACCTAAACTGCAGTATTAGTAGTGTGTAGTATAGTATGTCCCTGCACGTACCTAAACTGCAGTATTAGTAGTGTGTAGTATAGTATGTCTCTGCACGTACCTAAACTGCAGTATTAGTAGTGTGTAGTGTAGTATGTCTCTGCACGTACCTAAACTGCAGTATTAGTAGTGTGTAGTATAGTATGTCCCTGCACGTACCTAAACTGCAGTATTAGTAGTGTGTAGTGTAGTATGTCCCTGCACGTACCTAAACTGCAGTATTAGTAGTGTGTAGTGTAGTATGTCCCTGCACGTACCTAAACTGCAGTATTAGTAGTGTGTAGTATAGTATGTCTCTGCACGTACCTAAACTGCAGTATTAGTAGTGTGTAGTATAGTATGTCCCTGCACGTACCTAAACTGCAGTATTAGTAGTGTGTAGTATAGTATGTCCCTGCACGTACCTAAACTGCAGTATTAGTAGTGTGTAGTATAGTATGTCCCTGCACGTACCTAAACTGCAGTATTAGTAGTGTGTAGTATAGTATGTCCCTGCACGTACCTAAACTGCAGTATTAGTAGTGTGTAGTGTAGTATGTCTCTGCACGTACCTAAACTGCAGTATTAGTAGTGTGTAGTATAGTATGTCCCTGCACGTACCTAAACTGCAGTATTAGTAGTGTGTAGTGTACTATGTCCCTGCACGTACCTAAACTGCAGTATTAGTAGTGTGTAGTATAGTATGTCCCTGCACGTACCTAAACTGCAGTATTAGTAGTGTGTAGTGTAGTATGTCTCTGCACGTACCTAAACTGCAGTATTAGTAGTGTGTAGTATAGTATGTCCCTGCACGTACCTAAACTGCAGTATTAGTAGTGTGTAGTATAGTATGTCCCTGCCCGTACCTAAATAAATGAATAGAAAGTATTTTGGTCCCGGTGTTATCATAGTGGCGCGTTAGCATAGATCAGTGGCTAATGTCGTCCCGGGGCAGTCGATGTAGATGGGATAAATATTTATAAGTGAAATATTTATATCGCAAATACGACTTCGGCAAATTGGACGCTGGATGAGATTTAAATTCTTTATGATGGGGAAGACTAACACCGCGACACACGACGGCACTGAAACAATATTAGACTGTTCATCTGCGTTTTGTTTATGTCTTTAGGGATTTTATCGTTTAAGGCTCGTATGAAAGAGTGGAAATGCATTTGGTATTGATTTACTTATCATTAATAATAACAATAATAACAACAATAATAATGATAATAATAAGCTCATACAGATAAACATTTAAACCAATAAATACATGATTCAAGTGCAACAGCAGCCGAGGTGGTCTCTCTCTGGTCTCTCTCTGGTCTCTCTCTGGTCTCTCTCTGGTCTCTCTCTGGTCTCTCTCTGGTCTCTCTCTGGTCTCTCTCTGGTCTCTCTCTCTGGTCTCTCTCTGGTCTCTCTCTGGTCTCTCTCTCTGGTCTATCTCTCTGGTGTCTCTCTGGTCTATCTCTCTGGTGTCTCTCTGGTCTCTCTCTCTGGTCTCTCTCTCTGGTCTCTCTCTGGTCTCTCTCTCTAGTCTCTCTCTCTGGTCTCTCTCTGGTCTCTCTCTCTGGTCTCTCTCTGGTCTCTCTCTGGTGTCTCTCTGATCTCTCCCTCTGGTGTCTCTCTGGTCTCTCTCTCTGGTCTCTCTCTCTGGTCTCTCTCTCTGGTCTCTCTCTCTGGTCTCTCTCTGGTCTCTCTCTCTCTGGTCTCTCTCTGATCTCTCTCTCTGGTCTCTCTCTGGTCTCTCTCTCTGGTCTCTCTCTGGTCTCTCTCTCTGGTCTCTCTCTGGTCTCTCTCTGGTCTCTCTCTGGTCTCTCTCTGGTCTCTCTCTGGTCTCTCTCTGGTCTCTCTCTGGTCTCTCTCTCTGGTCTCTCTCTGGTCTCTCTCTGGTCTCTCTCTCTGGTCTATCTCTCTGGTGTCTCTCTGGTCTCTCTCTCTGGTCTCTCTCTCTAGTCTCTCTCTCTGGTCTCTCTCTGGTCTCTCTCTGGTCTCTCTCTGGTGTCTCTCTGATCTCTCCCTCTGGTGTCTCTCTGGTCTCTCTCTCTGGTCTCTCTCTCTGGTCTCTCTCTCTGGTCTCTCTCTGGTCTCTCTGGTCTCTCTCTCCGGTCTCTCTCTGGTCTCTCTCTCTGGGTCTGGTCTCTCTCTGGTCTCTCTCTGGTCTCTCTGGTCTCTCTCTCCGGTCTCTCTCTGGTCTCTCTCTCTGGTCTCTCTCTCTGGTCTCTCTCTCTGGTCTCTCTCTCTGGTCTCTCTCTCTGGTCTAGCCCTGCCTCCTCCTCCGTCCTCCTCCGTCCTCCTCCGTCCTCCTCCGTCCTCCTCCGTCCTCCTCCGTCCTCCTCCATTCTCATGTTTCAGGGAGAGCTCTGGGACAGAATGACAAATGGACCAATGTTGTCGTCGGGCGTGCATCAGCGATTCTCTTCCCCGCGGTGCCATCCTCACCTGTGATTTTGTTTATCCGTCTCCATGACAACAGGAATGAAACGGGTGTTTTCCAGGACTCGGAGCGCAACGAGAGAAAGGCGGTTGTTTGGGTCCAAAAGTACTGTACCCAGGTCTTATCCATCCTTCACTCCGCTCAATCATCATGTCCTGCAGGTAACGTCTGGCTCTGGTCCCTGTGTCTGTGATTACAATTGGTTGAATTTCGACCGACCAATCAGCAAGAGTTTGCGTCAAACGAGCAGGTTGTAGTTTGGTGAAGAATGTGATAGTAAAGTATTCTGGTCTGGTTCTATCAAGAAACTGAAGTCGGAACAAGAGGAATGTTTAGCAAATGTAATCGTTGCAAAGAATGCTAAAGCTAAATGCTAAATGCTAAATGCCTCACTCACTCAGGCTATTACATACGTCACAGTAAACTCAGATCCAATCGTTTCAATCTGCAAAAGGAGTTAGCCCCTCCCACCTGTAATATGTACTATGGTGTGGTAAGACCAGGCTAGTCCAAAAGATGCAGCTCACGGAAAACCGCCAACAAGAGGAAACGAGAGGGATTTACAGAGGTTCGGAAAAACTGCAACCGAAACAACAGGACGACCATAAACCGCCCTCGACAGATGCTGCTGGTTGTTATTGACCTGCACCTGTGGAGACCTGCACCTGTGGAGACCTGCACCTGTGGAGACCTGCACCTGTGGAGACCTGCACCTGTGGAGACCTGCACCTGTGGAGACCTGCACCTGTGGAGACCTGCACCTGTGGAGACCTGCACCTGTGGAGACCTGCACCTGTGGAGGTGTTTTGGTCCCAACTCCTCTGTCTCTGAATGACTCACTACACTCAGGGTCAGACAAAACTGGTCTCATAATTCTCCCTGGTCTGTCTTTCTTGTCTCTCTCTGGTCTCTCTCTGGTCTCTCTCTGATCTCTCTGGTCTCTCTCTGGTCTCTCTCTGGTCTCTCTGGTCTCTCTCTAGTCTCTCTCTGGCCTCTCTCTGATCTCTCTGGTCTCTCTCTGGTCTCTCTCTGGTCTCTCTCTGATCTCTCTGGTCTCTCTCTGGTCTCTCTTGTCTCTCTCTGGTCTCTCTTGTCTCTCTCTGGTCTCTCTTGTCTCTCTCTGGTCTCTCTGGTCTCTCTTGTCTCTCTCTGGTCTCTCTGGTCTCTCTCTGGTCTCTCTAGTCTCTCTCTCTGGTCTCTCTCTCTGGTCTCTCTGGTCTCTCTCTGGTCTCTCTTGTCTCTCTCTGGTCTCTCTTGTCTCTCTCTGGTCTCTCTTGTCTCTCTCTGGTCTCTCTGGTCTCTCTTGTCTCTCTCTGGTCTCTCTGGTCTCTCTCTGGTCTCTCTAGTCTCTCTCTCTGGTCTCTCTCTCTGGTCTCTCTGGTCTCTCTGGTCTCTCTCTGGTCTCTCTGGTCTCTCTCTGGTCTCTCTGGTCTCTCTTTAGCCCGTTACAGAAATAGTCTCGTCTGTTTCCCTCTGTCCAGATTCGGGACGTTCCCCAATTTGTCCTCCTCTATAATTCAGCAGCGAAACCCCCCCTGCTGCTGTTTCTCCCCCTCCGCCGCAGACCTAAGTGCAGGCAGTTCATAAAAGCTAAATAAATATTAGATTTTCCGTCGTCCGGTTCAACTTCAAATCCTCGTTCAAGGAGTGATTGATTTTCTGCTCGGGCTGAGAACACTTTCCGAAGGACTTACAATTAGTGTTTTTCACTAGTGCAGAGACCAGAGAGAGAGACCAGAGAGAGAGACCAGAGAGAGAGCAGAGAGAGAGACCAGAGAGAGACCAGAGAGAGACCAGAGAGAGACCAGAGAGAGAGACAGAGAGAGAGACCAGAGAGAGACCAGAGAGAGACCAGAGAGAGACCAGAGAGAGAGCAGAGAGAGAGCAGAGAGAGACCAGAGAGAGAGCAGAGAGAGAGACCAGAGAGAGACCAGAGAGAGAGCAGAGAGAGAGACCAGAGAGAGACCAGAGAGAGACCAGAGAGAGACCAGAGAGAGAGACCAGAGAGAGACCAGAGAGAGAGACCAGAGAGAGAGACCAGAGAGAGACCAGAGAGAGACCAGAGAGAGACCAGAGACCAGAGAGAGAGACCAGAGAGAGAGACCAGAGAGAGAGACCAGAGAGAGAGCAGAGAGAGAGACCAGAGAGAGACCAGAGAGAGAGACCAGAGAGAGACCAGAGAGAGACCAGAGAGAGAGACCAGAGAGACACCAGAGACCAGAGAGAGAGACCAGAGAGAGAGCAGAGAGAGAGACCAGAGAGAGACACCAGAGAGAGACACCAGAGAGAGACCAGAGAGAGACCAGAGAGAGACCAGAGAGAGACCAGAGAGAGACCAGAGAGAGACCAGAGAGAGACCAGTGTGAGAGGCCAGAGAGAGACCAGAGAGAGACCAGAGAGAGACCAGTGAGAGGCCAGAGAGAGACCAGAGAGAGACCAGAGAGAGAGACCAGAGAGAGACTAGAGAGAGACCAGAGAGAGACCAGAGAGAGACCAGAGAGAGACCAGAGAGAGACCAGAGAGAGACCAGAGAGAGGCCAGAGAGAGGCCAGAGAGAGACCAGAGAGAGACCAGAGAGAGACCAGAGAGAGACCAGAGAGAGACCAGAGAGAGACCAGAGAGAGACCAGAGAGAGACCAGAGAGAGACCAGAGAGAGACAGAGAGAGAGAGACCAGAGAGAGAGACCAGAGAGAGACCAGAGAGAGACCAGAGAGAGACCAGAGAGAGAGACCAGAGAGAGACCAGAGAGAGACAGAGAGAGACCAGAGAGAGACCAGAGAGAGACCAGAGAGAGACCAGAGAGAGACCAGAGAGAGACCAGAGAGAGACCAGAGAGAGACCAGAGAGAGACCAGAGAGAGACCAGAGAGAGACCAGAGAGAGAGACCAGAGAGAGAGACCAGAGAGAGACCAGAGAGAGACCAGAGAGAGACCAGAGAGAGACCAGTGAGAGGCCAGAGAGAGACCAGAGAGAGACCAGAGAGAGAGACCAGAGAGAGACTAGAGAGAGACCAGAGAGAGACCAGAGAGAGACCAGAGAGAGACCAGAGAGAGACCAGAGAGAGAGACCAGAGAGAGACCAGAGAGAGACCAGAGAGAGACCAGAGAGAGGCCAGAGAGAGGCCAGAGAGAGACCAGAGAGAGACCAGAGAGAGACCAGAGAGAGACCAGAGAGAGAGACCAGAGAGAGACCAGAGAGAGACCAGAGAGAGACCAGAGAGAGACAAGAGAGAGACCAGAGAGATATGAAGTATTAGAATGGTTTTTTTGTCTATTTCAAAGCCACACAAAGACTGAACCAGTCCATAGTTTGTTCATGCCCCAGACTTTGAGAAGTATTGCGTTTCAAAGCAAAACCAGAGGCAAAAACAAAACCATCAATAATTCAATCACGTTTTCGACCAAATCCCAAAAACCTGCAAATCTGTGCCAAGCTAACGGCGTGGAGCGCTAACACGGTGGAAACTGCACTCGCTCACATGATGAAAGAGGAACTTGTCAACCACTCGCCCACTCCTGCCAGCGAGGATCCAGGCGTCTCTCCCCTAATGCCCACCGGGGGTGCTGCGTCAGAGCTGACACTGATGTCACACGTGAAGAAGAGAAGGATAAAAGCCAAGTCTGCGAAATACTGAAGCTAATGTTGGCTCCTCCCCCTTCTGCAGCAGCATGTAGCGTCCAACTGTGTCACTGTTTATGGTATCGTGTCTGCTCTGGTCTCTCTCTGGTCTCTCTCTGGTCTCTCTCTGGTCTCTCTCTCTAGTCTCTTTCTGGTCTCTCTCTAGTCTCTCTCTGTTCTCTCTCTAGTCTCTTTCTGGTCTCTCTCTAGTCTCTCTCTGTTCTCTCTCTAGTCTCTCTCTGGTCTCTCTCTAGTCTCTCTCTCTGGTCTCTCTCTGGTCTCTCTCTGGTCTCTCTCTGGTCTCTCTCTGGTCTCTCTCTGTTCTCTCTCTAGTCTCTCTCTAGTCTCTCTCTGTTCTCTCTCTAGTCTCTCTCTGGTCTCTCTCTAGTCTCTCTCTGGTCTCTCTCTGGTCTCTCTCTAGTCTCTCTCTGGTCTCTTTCTGGTCTCTCTCTGGTCTCTCTCTAGTCTCTCTCTCTCGTCTCTTTCTCGTCTCTCTCTGGTCTCTCTCTGTTCTCTCTCTGGTCTCTCTCTCTAGTCTCTTTGTCTCTCTCGTCTCTTTCTGGTCTCTCTCGTCTCTCTCCATATACATCAGTGGAATCGAACACCAACTGAATCCCTTCTTCAAATGAATAGCTATCGTTCAGTTATTACCCATAAGCCTCAGTGCCTTTTTGCGATCTCAAAACCCGCCTGAAGGACGAGAACAGACGAGATCCACGAGACAAACAAATCAAAGTTTCATCGCCGTGGGCAACAAAACAAAGTCATTCTGCAATAACACTTCATCATGAGAACCAGCTCTGACCCATTTCTCTCCCGTCCATTTGGACCATGTTGGTTGGACCATGTGGGTTGGACCACTTTGCCTCCCGTGGCTCTCGCATTACCCATAATGCTCGGTGTGCTTGGATAATTACTGATGTGATTGCAGACCGGCGGTTTGAATAAAACACTGAAGAAAACAGAAACAAAGACAAATTAGAATCTGAACCTCTCATGTTTGGGGTCATTACCAACATGAGATTAGATTAGCTTCAGACGCTAACGGCAACGATAATAAACTAGCTGGTCTCTCTCTGGTCTCTCTCTGGTCTCTCTCTGGTCTCTCTTTGGTCTCTCTCTGGTCTCTCTCTAGTCTCTCTCTAGTCTCTCTCTGGTCTCTCTCTGGTCTCTCTCTGGTCTCTCTCTGGTCTCTCTCTCTGGTCTCTCTCTGGTCTCTCTCTGGTCTCTCTCTGGTCTCTCTCTCTGGTCTCTCTCTGGTCTCTCTTTGGTCTCTCTCTGGTCTCTCTCTAGTCTCTCTCTAGTCTCTCTCTGGTCTCTCTCTGGTCTCTCTCTGGTCTCTGGTCTCTCTCTTCTCTTCCTAGTCTCTCTTTTGTCTCTTATGACTCTCTCTCTGGTCCCTCTTTGGTCTCTCTCTGGTCTCTCTTTTGTCTCTCTCTTTTGACTCTCTCTCTGGTCTCTAGTCTCTTTCTTGTCGCTCTCTCTCTGGTCTCTCTCTCTCTTTCTCTAATTTCTCTCTAGTCTCTCTCTGGTCTCTCTCTAGTCTCTCTCTGGTCTCTGGTCTCTCTCTTCTCTTCCTAGTCTCTCTTTTGTCTCTTATGACTCTCTCTCTGGTCCCTCTTTGGTCTCTCTCTGGTCTCTCTTTTGTCTCTCTCTTTTGACTCTCTCTCTGGTCTCTCTCTCTCTTTCTCTAATTTCTCTCTGGTCTCTCTCTGGTATCTCTCTTGTCTCTCTCTCTGGTCTCTCGCTCTTGTCTCTCTCTCTGGTCTCTCTCTCTTCTCTCTGGTCTCTCTCTTATATCTCTCTTGTCTCTCTCTCTGGTCTCTCTCTTGTCTTCTCTCTGGTCTCTCTCTTATATCTCTCTGGTCTCTCTGGCTGGTCTCTCTCTGGTCACCCTCTGGTCTATCTCCTGTCTTTCTATCTTGTCTCTCTCTCTGGTCTCTCTCCTCTTTACTCTTTCTCCCCCCTCTCTTCTCTCTCTCTCTCCTCTCTCTCTCTCTCTCTCTCTCTCTCTTCTCTCTTCTCTCTCTCTCTCTCTCTCTGTCTCTCTCCCCCTCTCTCTTCTCTCTCTCTCTCTTCTCTCTCTCTCTCTCTCTCTCTGTCTCTCTCCCCCTCTCTCTTCTCTCTCTCTCTCTCTGTCTCTCTCCCCCTCTCTCCTTCTCTCTCTTTCTCTCTCTCTCTCTCTCTCTCACATGTAAACAGTCCGTTCAACTCCCAAACATAAGAAACCAAAACACCAGCACTCATCTCCTCCGAACAAAGAGAAACCTTATCTCCTCCCGTCTCGGGGGCGCCACGGCCACTGGAGCCGGCAGCCATTTTGTGATGTACGGTCGAGCGATTAGGCCGCATTAGGAACTATGTAAAGTGGAACAGAGAAGAAGAAGAGGAGGAGGAGGAGGCTGTGAGGCAGAGATACAGGCTCTGAGAGAATGCATAATGGTTGGATTGGTCAGCAGAGAGAGAGTACCCCCCTGACACAGCTGCATTCAAGTCTGAGAATGAGAGTTAGCGAAACGGCAGCTGTGCTATTATCTGTTAGCGTGTAAATATTTGAACATGAGGCAGATGTGGAGGACCATCAGGGAGACCATCAGGGAGACCATCAGGGAGACCATCAGGGAAACCATCAGCAGAGTTAGACCATTTAGTTTGGGAGGGATTGTTAAAGGAAATGCATCCAGTTCAGCTCTCTCTCTCTGGTCTCTCTCTCTCTGGTCTCTCTCCGGCCTCCATCTTGGGTCTCGCTCTCTCTCTCTGCTCTCTCTCTGGTCTCTCTCTCTCTAGTGTCTCTCTCTCTGGTCTCTGTCTCCCTGGTGTCTCTCTCTCTCTGGTGTCTCTCTGCTCTCTCTGGTCTCTTTCTCTGGCCTCCATCTCAGGTCTCTCTCTCTCTGCTTTATCTCTGGTCTCTCTCTCTGGTCTCTCTCTCTCTGGTCTCTCTCTCTGGTCTCTCTCTCTCTGGTCTCTCTCTGGCCTCCATCTCGGGTCTCGCTCTCTCTCTCTGCTCTCTCTGGTCTCTCTCTCTCTGGTGTCTCTCACTCTGGTCTGTGTCTCCCTGGTCTCTCTCTCTCTCTGGTCTCTCTCTCTCTGGTCTCTCTCTGGCCTCCATCTCAGGTCTCTCTCTCTCTGCTTTATCTCTGGTCTCTCTCTCTCTGGTCTCTCTCTGGCCTCCATCTAGGGTCTCGCTCTCTTCTCTCTCTGCTCTCTCTCTGTCTCTCTCTCTGGTCTCTCTCTCTCTCTGGTCTCTCTCTCTCTCTGGTCTCTCTCTCTGGTCTCTCTCTCTCTCTGGTCTCTCTCTCTCTCTGGTGTCTCTCTCTCTCTGGTCTCTCTCTCTCTGGTCTCTCTCTCTCTGGTGTCTCTCTCTCTGGTGTCTCTCTCTCTGGTCTCTCTCTGGCCTCCATCTAGGGTCTCGCTCTCTCTCTCTGCTCGCTCTCTGGTGTCTCTCTCTCTGGTCTCTCTCTCTCTCTGGTCTCTCTCTCTCTGGTCTCTCTCTCTCTCTGGTCTCTCTCTCTCTGGTGTCTCTCTCTCTCTGGTCTCGCTCTCTCTGGTGTCTCTCTCTCTGGTCTCTCTCTCCCTGGTCTCTCTCTCTCTCTGGTCTCTCTCTCTGGTCTCTCTCTCTGGTGTCTCTCTCTCTGGTCTCTGTCTCCCTGGTCTCTCTCTCTCTGGTCTCTCTCTGGCCTCCATCTAGGGTCTCGCTCTCTCTCTCTGCTCGCTCTCTGGTGTCTCTCTCTCTGGTCTCTCTCTCTCTCTGGTCTCTCTCTCTCTGGTCTCTCTCTCTCTCTGGTCTCTCTCTCTCTGGTGTCTCTCTCTCTCTGGTCTCGCTCTCTCTGGTGTCTCTCTCTCTGGTCTCTCTCTCCCTGGTCTCTCTCTCTCTCTGGTCTCTCTCTCTGGTCTCTCTCTCTGGTGTCTCTCTCTCTGGTCTCTGTCTCCCTGGTCTATCTCTCTCTCTGGTCTCTCTCTCTCTGGTGTCTCTCTCTCTGGTCTCTCTCTCTCTGGTGTCTCTCTCTCTAGTCTCTGTCTCCCTGGTCTCTCTCTCTCTCTGGTCTCTCTCTCTCTGGTGTCTCTCTCTCTGGTCTCTCTCTCTCTGGTGTCTCTCTCTCTGGTCTCTCTCTCTCTGGTGTCTCTCTCTCTAGTCTCTGTCTCCCTGGTCTCTCTCTCTCTCTGGTCTCTCTCTCTCTGGTGTCTCTCTCTCTGGTCTCTCTCTCTCTGGTGTCTCTCTCTCTGGTCTCTGTCTCCCTGGTCTCTCTCTCTCTCTGGTCTCTAAAATCACAGACCATGTAAATAAGGATGCCATGTCCCTTCCCTGTGCTGTAGAGGGGGTTTCTCTCAGTTGTCTGCTGTAGAGGGGGTTTCTCTCAGTTGTCTGCTGTAGAAGGGGTTTCTCTCAGTTGTCTGCTGTAGAGGGGGTTTCTCTCAGTTGTCAGATGTGTCCTGCTCGGGGCCATGACTCAAATGCCAAATCACATGATGCTTTTTCACGTTAATGGTCGAGGCTATTTCTGGCAGACGTGTCCCAGCTGGGCTTCCATACTTATAATAACAAGGTCTGTCGTTATAAAGATACATGCTACAGACACTGTCCAAATATGTGCATCTGAACATATATATATATATATATATATATATATATATATATATATATATATATATTTTTATATATATATATATATATATATATATATTTATAAAGTAATCAAGTAATTAAGTAATGTTTATTTATATAGCACCTTTCTCAGACCAGAGTTGTGGGCATTAGTCTCTGACTCCACACAGAGATGGGAGCAGTCAGAACAGGAGGCACAGAACTATTGTACATGTTTTTAGTGGTAGGGGAAACTGGAGCACCCGGAGGAAACCGGAGCACCCGGAGGAAACCTACGTAGACACAGGGAGAACATGCAAACTCCACTCAGAAAGGCCCTGTTGCGACCGGGATTCGAACCCAGGACCTTCTTGGGAGAGTGCTAACCACTCAGCCACCGTGCCGCCCTCTATTGTCAATGCTTGAAGTCAGACTGAAATCATGATGAGTCAGAGTAGAGTCAAGTCTGTCTTTCCAGCCTCTCTCTGGTCTCTCTCTGGTCTCTCTCTGATCTCTCTCTGGCCTCTCTCTGGTCTCTCTGGTCTCTCTCTGGTCTCTCTCTGGTCTCTCTGGTCTCTCTCTGGTCTCTCTCTGGTCTCTCTCTGGTCTCTCTCTGGCCTCTCTCTGGTCTCTCTCTCTGGTCTCTCTCTGGTCTCTCTCTCTAGTCTCTCTCTGGTCTCTCTCTGGTCTCTCTCTCTAGTCTCTCTCTGG
>OZ035844.1:21734084-21766814 GCA_964034765.1 Knipowitschia caucasica
TTTCAATTTCCGGACTATGGACCGTGTGTATATGTTTGGCTCGTAGCTAGGCCCTGTGCTGGTTCAGTCAGTCCACGGAGCACCTGAAGACATCTATCTCCATCTTTCTAATTAGCGCGGCGTCTCTGGCCTCTGGTGGAACTATAGCAATGGGCTGTTAGCATTAGCGAGCGATGATTTAATCCGTGAGAGGGATTAGCGTTAGCGTAGATCTCTGGGTCTCTCCCGTGAGCGCTGACTGGATTGGACCGAGCCCCCACACACTGCGGTAGATTCTCCTTTTCACCTGATTTTTCTACTACACTTTATAAGTGTCTTAGTCCGACGGCGGGACTTCAAAAAACAGGCAAGAATCACTATTTTCTACATCCTACTGACTCCACCTGTGTTCGAGCCCAACAAGAGCTTGGATTGAGTACTGTAGGGAAAGGACAAGTGCTAAACCCGGATCAGAACCAGAATCCATCATTATTATGTTTTTATTGGTTTAACACAGTGTTTTTATAGACAGTGGTGACTAACTACTACTGTAGCCACAGCTGCCCCGGGGCACACTGACTCAGCCGAGGCCACCAGTCTGTGCCATCGGCCCCTCCCACCACCAACAACCATTCACACACACACCAGACTCATTCTAGGCAATGGGGGGAAGTGTCTTGCCTAAGGACACAGCCGCAGTTTGGTCACTCTACAGCCGCCCCACTGTGGTATTCCCAGAGGTCTCCCATCACAGCACTAACCAAGCCCTGCCCTGCTTAGCCTCAGTGGTCTGTCAGGATCTGGCTTTCATCAGGATGCAGTGGTCGTAATGTAATGGCCGTTCTGGTCCTGGATTAGCACTCTCAGCTCAAACCTTTGATGACAGTTGGGGTCTAGAGTAAATATCTTTTTACTAGTGTGTGGTACATTGCTTATAAATAAACTGTTTTGGTCAAACTTTATTGTCATTATTACAACAACGATACACACATGGTTCTCCCTGAAGTCTTCTGTCACTAAGTATCAATCAGCTGACAACATGTGGGTGACTTTGGGTTAATCTACCAGAAAGATTGTGTTTCTTTGCAGCTCTAAAAACTCTCACTCAATGCTAACAGTTTCCTACACAGTATGATGCTAATGCTAATGCTAACGCTAATGACTCAGATTGAGATATAAGCTACATCTGTCCCTGGGGGTGGAAACTCGGGGCACAAATCGAGTCCAAACCAAATGTAAAACTCCTTCAGAACCTGTCAAAGCCTCCAGAAATAGACTCGTAGCACTAATCAGCGAGGATCTCCCCCAGAGAGAGGGGGAGGAGGAGGGGGGGCGAGAGCGAGGGGAGAGGCAGGGGGAGAGGAAGGGGGAGAGGGAGGGGAGAGGGCGAGGGAGGGGGGGGGAGCGAGGGAGGGGAGAGGGAGGGGGAGAGGAAGAGAGGGAGGAGAGGGGGCGAGGGAGGGGGAGAGGGAGGGGGGATGAGAGAGGGGGAGAGGGAGGGGGAGAGGGAGAGGGAGAGGGGGGAGAGGGCGGGGGAGAGGGAGGGGGGAGAGAGCGGGGGAGAGAGAGGGGGAGCGAGAGGGGGGGAGAGAGCGAGGGGCGAGAGAGAGGGGGGGAGAGGGAGGGGGAGAGGGCGGGAGGGGGAGAGAGCGGGGGAGAGGGAGGGTGGGAGAGAGAGGGAGGGGGAGAGGAGGGGGAGAGGGAGGGGGAGGGGGAGAGAGAGGGGGAGAGGGAGGGGGGAGAGAGGAGCGGGGGAGAGGGAGGGGGGCGAGAGAGGGGGAGAGGGAGGGGGGCGGAGGGAGGGGGAGAGGGTAGGGGGAGAGAGAGGGGGAGGGAGGTGGGGGGGCGAGAGGGAGGGGGAGGAGGAGGGGGGGAGAGAGGAGGGGGAGAGGGGGGGGGAGAGAGCGGAGGAGGGGGATGGGAGGGGGGAGAGACGTGCAGAGGATGAGGAGGGGGAGGGGGGGAGAGAGAGGGGGCGAGGGAGGGGGGAGAGGGAGGGGGGAGAGGGAGGGGGAGAGGGGGAGAGAGGGGGAGAGGGGGAGGGGGAGGGGAGGGGAGAGGGGGAGAGAGAGGGGGAGAGAGAGGGGGGCCTGAGAGGGGGAGAGGGAGGGGGGAGAGGGGGGGGGGAGGGAGGGGGGAGAGAGGGGGGGAGGGAGGGGGGAGAGAGAGGGAGGGGGAGCAGAGGGGGGGAGGGGGGAGGAGAGGGGGAGGGGAGGGGGGGAGAGGGAGAGGTGGGGGGGAGAGAGAGGGGGGATCGAGGAGCGGGGGAGAGAGGGGGGGGAGCGGAGAGAGGGGGGAGCGAGAGGGGAGGGCGGGGGGGCGAGAGGGAAGGGGGAGAGGGCGGGGGAGAGGGAGGGGGGGGGGGAGGGGGGGAGGGAGCGGGCGCGGGGAGCGGGGGAGGAGGGAGGGGGAGCGGGAGGGGGGTGAGAGAGAGGGGGAGAGGAGCGGGGGGAGAGAGAGGGGGAGAGGGAGGAGGGGGAGAGGAGGGGCGAGAGGGAGGGGGATAGCGTGGGGGGGGGGAGAGAGGGGGCAGCGGGACGGGGAGGGAGGGAGGGGGGAGGGGGAGGGGACGAGAGAGGGGGGGGGAGGGGGGAGGGGGAGGGAGGGGGAGAGGGAGGGGGGAGAGAGAGGGGGAGAGTAGAGGAGTGCGGGGGAGGGGGGGAGGGGGGGGGGAGAGGGGGGAGAGAGGGGGGCGCGAGGAGGGAGGGGAGGGAGAGGGAGCGAGGGGGAGAAGGGGCGGGGGGCGCGAGGAGAGGGGGAGCGAGGGATGGGGGGGAGAGGGAGGGGGGAGAGGGAGGGGGGAGAGAGGGGGAGGAGGAGAGAGGGGGGGAGAGAGCGGGGGAGAGGGAGGGGGGAGAGAGAGGGGGAGAGGGAGGGGGGTGAGAGAGGGGGGAGAGGAGAGGGGGGAGAGAGGGGGGGAGGGGGGAGCCGAGAGGGGGAGAGGGAGGGGGAGAGGAGAGGGGGGGCGGAGGAGAGGGGGGGAGAGAGGGGGGACGAGAGGGGGAGAGAGAGGGGGAGAGGGAGGGGGGAGAGAGAGAGGGGGAGATGGAGCGGGGGGAGGAGAGAGGGGGAGAGAGAGGGGGAGAGGGGGGGGGGGGGGGAGAGGGGGGGAGAGAGAGGGGGGAGAGAGCGGGGGAGAGCGAGGGGGAGAGGGGAAGGGGGGAGTCACTAGCGACGGGAAATTGAGCTGTCAGGGAACTCGCCGGTGAAGCGTGGGTTCTGTGCGTGGCCCCCCCTCTTGAGAACCCCTCCCTCGGGGCCGTTCACGCTTGATTCCCTTTAACACACTTTTAAAGCAGGCGTGACAACCTCCGGCTCAGGGGCCAAATCCGGCTCCAAGGACAGTCTGAGTGGCCCCTCTCAATGTTATTATTATTAACCTGCAGCTTTGATGGTAATGGGCGATGATGGTATGTTATACACCATTATTTTCTCATGTAAATAACCAAATCTGACATTTTCAACCAGAAAATAGTCAAACTCATATATACAAGTCATATCAAAACACTTTCATAATGTAAAAAGGACATTTCTTTATTCTTTCGTCCTTCGACCAGAATGACTGATGGTAATGGCCGTCCAGTCTACAGACACCATCAAGAGCGTTACCATAATGTACACTTACTTACAGAGGTAGAGATGGTGAGATTCTACGACTGGTTCTATCTAGTTTGTAATTATGAATATGCATATTCATAATTGACATTAACAGGTGTTTTACTATATAACTTCTCTCATTGGATCTGCTGCTCTCTTGTTGCCATGGTGACGTTTATCCTTAGCTTGGAACACATACCAGATAAACACTGTATTGATCCCCGTCAGAGATATTCAGGTGTCCAGGAGCAGCAGCAGGTCCTGATGAAACGGTCCTGATGAAACTGTCCTGATGAAACGGTCCTGATGAAACTGTCCTGATGAAACGGTCCTGATGAAACTGTCCTGATGAAACTGTCCTGATGAAACGGTCCTGATGAAACGGTCCTGATGAAACTGTCCTGATGAAACTGTCCTGATGAAACTGTCCTGATGAAACGGTCCTGATGAAACTGTCCTGATGAAACGGTCCTGATGAAACTGTTCTGATGAAACTGTCCTGATGAAACGGTCCTGATGAAACGGTCCTGATGAAACTGTCCTGATGAAACTGTCCTGATGAAACGGTCCTGATGAAACGGTCCTGATGAAACAGTCCTGATGAAACGGTCCTGATGAAACGGCCCTGATGAAACGGCCCTGATGAAACGGTCCTGATGAAACTGTCCTGATGAAACTGTCCTGATGAAACTGTCCTGATGAAACGGTCCTGATGAAACGGTCCTGATGAAACGGTCCTGATGAAACGGTCCTGATGAAACGGTCCTGATGAAACGGCCCTGATGAAACGGTCCTGATGAAACTGTCCTGATGAAACGGTCCTGATGAAACGGTCCTGATGAAACGGTCCTGATGAAACGGTCCTGATGAAACGGTCCTGATGAAACGGCCCTGATGAAACGGTCCTGATGAAACGGTCCTGATGAAACTGTCCTGATGAAACTGTCCTGATGAAACTGTCCTGATCCTGTCCCCTGATGAAAACGGTCCTGATGAAACGGTCCTGATGAAACGGTCCTGATGAAACGGCCCTGATGAAACGGTCCTGATGAAACTGTCCTGATGAAACTGTCCTGATGAACTGTCCTGATGAACGGTCCTGATGAAACTGTCCTGATGAAACTGTCCTGATGAAACGGTCCTGATGAAACGGTCCTGATGAAACTGTCCTGATGAAACTGTCCTGATGAAACTGTCCTGATGAAACTGTCCTGATGAAACTGTCCTGATGAAACGGTCCTGATGAAACGGTCCTGATGAAACGGTCCTGATGAAACGGTCCTGATGAAACGGTCCTGATGAAACGGTCCTGATGAAACGGTCCTGATGAAACGGCCCTGATGAAACGGTCCTGATGAAACGGTCCTGATGAAACTGTCCTGATGAAACTGTCCTGATGAAACTGTCCTGATGAAATTGTCCTGATGCAAACGGTCCTGATGAAACGGTCCTGATGAAACGGTCCTGATGAAACGGTCCTGATGAAACGGTCCTGATGAAACGGTCCTGATGAAACGGCCCTGATGAAACGGTCCTGATGAAACTGTCCTGATGAAACGGTCCTGATGAAACGGTCCTGATGAAACGGTCCTGATGAAACGGTCCTGATGAAACGGTCCTGATGAAACGGTCCTGATGAAACGGTCCTGATGAAACGGTCCTGATGAAACTGTCCTGATGAAACGGTCCTGATGAAACGGTCCTATGATGAAACGGTCCTGATGAAACGGTCCTGATGAAACGGTCCTGATGAAACGGTCCTGATGAAACGGTCCTGATGAATTGTCCTGATGAAACGGTCCTGATGAAACGGTCCTGATGAAACGGTCCTGATGAAACGGTCCTGATGAAACGGTCCTGATGAAACGGTCCTGATGAAACGGTCCTGATGAAACGGTCTGATGAAACTGTCCTGATGAAACGGTCCTGATGAAACGGTCCTGATGAAACGGTCCTGATGAAACGGTCCTGATGAAACGGTCCTGATGAAACGGTCCTGATGAAACGGTCCTGATGAAACGGTCCTGATGAAACGGTCCTGATGAAACGGCCCTGATGAAACGGTCCTGATGAAACTGTCCTGATGAAACTGTCCTGATGAAACTGTCCTGATGAAACTGTCCTGATGAAACGGTCCTGATGAAACTGTCCTGATGAAACGGTCCTGATGAAACGGTCCTGATGAAACGGCCCTGATGAAACGGTCCTGATGAAACTGTCCTGATGAAACTGTCCTGATGAAACGGTCCTGATGAAACTGTCCTGATGAAACGGTCCTGATGAACCGGTCCTGATGAAACGGTCCTGATGAACGGCCCTGATGAAACGGTCCTGATGAAACGGTCCTGATGAACGGTCCTGATGAAACTGTCCTGATGAAACTGTCCTGATGAACACGGTCCTGATGAAACGGCCCTGATGAAACGGTCCTGATGAAACTGTCCTGATGAAACTGTCCTGATGAAACGGTCCTGATGAAACTGTCCTGATGAACGGTCCTGATGAAACGGTCCTGATGAACGGCCCTGATGAAACGGTTCCTGATGAAACTGTCCTGATGAAACTGTCCTGATGAAACGGTCCTGATGAAACTGTCCTGATGAAACGGTCCTGATATCTGATGAAACGGTCCTGATGAAACGGTCCTGATGAAACGGTCCTGATGAAACGGCCCTGATGAAACGGTCCTGATGAAACTGTCCTGATGAAACTGTCCTGATGAAACTGTCCTGATGTCTCTGAAACTGTTTTGTGCTTTGTACATTTTATTATTCTTGACTTTTTTCTGCCTGAGATGTTGCTGCAGCTCAGTCTTCATGGTTTTACACTGGTCCAGACCAGAGCAGAGAGGATTCATGGCTCAGAGGCTACTCCACCTCTGCTGCTGTGACCCGTCCTGCTCCACCCAGAGACTACTCCACCTCTGCTGCTGTGACCCGTCCTGCTCCACCCAGAGACTACTCCACCTCTGCTGCTGTGACCCGTCCTGCTCCACCCAGAGGCTACTCCACCTCTGCTGCTGTGACCTGTCCTGCTCCACCCAGAGACTACTCCACCTCTGCTGCTGTGACCCGTCCTGCTCCACCCAGAGGCTACTCCACCTCTGCTGCTGTGACCTGTCCTGCTCCACCCAGAGGCTACTCCACCTCTGCTGCTGTGACCCGTCCTGCTCCACCCAGAGACTACTCCACCTCTGCTGCTGTGACCCGTCCTGCTCCACCCAGAGGCTACTCCACCTCTGCTGCTGTGACCCGTCCTGCTCCACCCAGAGGCTACTCCACCTCTGCTGCTGTGACCCGTCCTGCTCCACCCAGAGGCTACTCCACCTCTGCTGCTGTGACCCGTCCTGCTCCACCCAGAGGCTACTCCACCTCTGCTGTAAATGTGTGAATGTGAATAGAAACACATGCATGTAACTAGTGCTATGTAAGAACTATAGATATATTGAAAGATGCTGTAATCATTTCATCAGGTAAAGTCAGAGCGTGGGAGAGTTGAAGGGTAAGTTGCCGATAGCGATGGCGTCCAATCCCCGCTTTGACATTGGCCCAGTCACACGTGTTACATTAGATCATTTATTCATTCATCCAAACAAAAGGCAAAGAGGCCTGGACCCGCGCTGTCAATCAATCTCTCCTCCACGACAGATACAACACCCATCCGTCAATCAAAGTCGGCGCATACGGCAATTAAGCAAACTTCAAACACACCTGGATCCATCATCACAGCAGCAGCACTAGCATCACGTCTGAGAAGGAGAGCCTGGCCTGACCACACCATCGTACATCATGGACCAGAGTTTACACATGGTAAGACCAGACGTACATGTAGGAGATGATCATGGACCAGGGTTTACACATGGTAAGACCAGACGTACATGTAGGAAATGATCATGGACCAGAGTTTACACATGGTAAGACCAGACGTACATGTAGGAAATGATCATGGACCAGAGTTTACCCATGGTAAGACCAGACGTACATGTAGGAAATTATCATGGACCAGAGTTTACACATGGTAAGACCAGACGTACATGTAGGAGATGATCATGGACCAGAGTTTACACATGGTAAGACCAGGCGTACATGTAGGAAATGACCATGGACCAGAGTTTACACATGGTAAGACCAGACGTACATGAAGGAAATGACCATGGACCAGAGTTTACACATGGTAAGACCAGACGTACATGTAGGAGATGATCATGGACCAGAGTTTTACACATGGTAAGACCAGACGTACATGTAGGAGATGATCATGGACCAGGGTTTACACATGGTAAGACCAGACGTACATGTAGGAAATGATCATGGACCAGAGTTTACACATGGTAAGACCAGACGTACATGTAAGAAATGATCATGGACCAGAGTTTACCCATGGTAAGACCAGACGTACATGTAGGAAATTATCATGGACCAGAGTTTACACATGGTAAGACCAGACGTACATGTAGGAGATGATCATGGACCAGAGTTTACACATGGTAAGACCAGGCGTACTTGTAGGAAATGACCATGGACCAGAGTTTACACATGGTAAGACCAGACGTACATGAAGGAAATGACCATGGACCAGAGTTTACACATGGTAAGACCAGACGTACATGTAGGAGATGATCATGGACCAGAGTTTACACATGGTAAGACCAGACGTACATGTAGGAGATGATCATGGACCAGGGTTTACACATGGTAAGACCAGACGTACATGTAGGAAATGATCATGGACCAGAGTTTACACATAACCACCACTTCTCTACCCAAATATACTTCCCATCATATTCTATCACCATTCCCTCTCTAACCCCAACCCCATTACCTCCCTCTAAACCCCCATACTTCCTCTATCCCATTCCCTCACCTCTAAACCCATTACCTCCCTCTACCCCATACTTCCCCATATCACCATTACCCTCTACCCCCATACTTCTTCCATCACCATTCCCCTCTAAACCCCCATTACCTCCCCTCTCTACCCATACTTTCCATCCATTCCCCTCTAAACCCCCATTACCTCCCTCCTTACCATACTTCCATCACCATTCCCCTCTAAACCACCCCATTACCTTACCTCCCCTCACCCTCTAAAACCCCCCCCATTACTTCCCACTTCTCATCACATTCCTCTTTAAACCCCATTACCTCCCCTCCTACCATACTTCCCATCACCATTCCCCTCTAAACCCATTACCTCCCTCCTACCATACTTCTCATCACCATTCCCTCTAAACCCCATTACCTCCCCTCCCCCTCCCTACCATACTTCCATCACATTCCCTCTACCCATTACCTCCCCCATCTACCATACATTCCATCACCATCATGGACCAGAGTTTACACATGGTAAGACCAGACGTACATGTAGGAAATGATCATGGACCAGGTTTACACATGGTAAGACCAGACGTACATGTAGGAAATGATCATGGACCAGAGTTTACACATGGTAAGACCAGATGTACATGTAGGAGATGATCATGGACCAGAGTTTACACATGGTAAGACCAGACGTACATGTAGGAGATGATCATGGACCAGAGTTTACACATGGTAAGACCAGACGTACATGTAGGAAATGACCATGGACCAGAGTTTACACATGGTAAGACCAGACGTACATGTAGGAAATGACATAGACCAGAGTTTACCCATGGTAAGACCAGACGTACATGTAGGAACTGATCATGGACCAGAATTTACACATGGTAAGACCAGACATACATGTAGGAAATTATCATGGACCAGAGTTTACACATGGTAAGACCAGACGTACATGTAGGACATGATCATGGACCAGAGTTTACACATGGTAAGACCAGACATACATGTAGGAAATTATCATGGACCAGAGTTTACACATGGTAAGACCAGACGTACATGTAGGAAATGATCATGGACCAGAGTTTACACATGGTAAGACCAGACGTACATGTAGGAAATGATCATGGACAAGAGTTTACACATGGTAAGACCAGACGTACATGTAGGAGATGATCATGGACCAGGGTTTACACATGGTAAGACCAGACGTACATGTAGGAAATGATCATGGACCAGAGTTTACACATGGTAAGACCAGACGTACATGTAGGAGATGATCATGGACCAGAGTTTACACATGGTAAGACCAGACGTACATGTAGGAAATGATCATGGACCAGAGTTTACACATGGTAAGACCAGACGTACATGTAGGAAATGATCATGGACCAGAGTTTACACATGGTAAGACCAGACGTACATGTAGGAGATGATCATGGACCAGGGTTTACACATGGTAAGACCAGACGTACATGTAGGAAATGATCATGGACCAGAGTTTACACATGGTAAGACCAGACGTACATGTAGGAAATGATCATGGACCAGAGTTTACACATGGTAAGACCAGACGTACATGTAGGAGATGATCATGGACCAGGGTTTACACATGGTAAGACCAGACGTACATGTAGGAAATGATCATGGACCAGAGTTTACACATGGTAAGACCAGACGTACATGTAGGAGATGATCATGGACCAGGGTTTACACATGGTAAGACCAGACGTACATGTAGGAAATGATCATGGACCAGAGTTTACACATGGTAAGACCAGACGTACATGTAGGAGATGATCATGGACCAGAGTTTACACATGGTAAGACCAGACGTACATGTAGGAAATGACCATGGACCAGAGTTTACACATGGTAAGACCAGACGTACATGTAGGAAATGATCATAGACCAGAGTTTACCCATGGTAAGACCAGACGTACATGTAGGAACTGATCATGGACCAGAATTTACACATGGTAAGACCAGACATACATGTAGGAAATTATCATGGACCAGAGTTTACACATGGTAAGACCAGACGTACATGTAGGACATGATCATGGACCAGAGTTTACACATGGTAAGACCAGACATACATGTAGGAAATTATCATGGACCAGAGTTTACACATGGTAAGACCAGACGTACATGTAGGAGATTTTCCAAACAGTCTTGAGGCTGATTTTTTCTGAGTCTATAATTATTCTCTTGTTTTGAGCCAAAATGTCCATTTCTCTGCTTCGCACTCGTCCGCCAAGAACCAAATGTACTGATCCCAACTCGAGTCAAAAGCAGAAAAAATGACCAACGATGGTACACAACAGTTCTACATATGGTGCTAGTGTAGCTGAGTATCATGTGTCATTCAGCCAACTTCAGCCCCGTCAAATGGGAATCAATATGTTGTCCTATTTTAAAGATGCTAAAGTCTGGTTAAGTGGCCCTCTCACAACAGGCTTGGATTAGAACCGAGATGTTGGGACCAGAAAGAGATTTACTTTTATTTTTATTTTACGTATTTTAGTATTTTAGTATAAACTCAAAGTGTAATCACACGTTTGTTAACATTAAGAACAGATTCAGTTATTCAGTTATATGGTAGATTTCCTGAGATAATAGGCTGATAATTGAATATCGATAATTGAAAATCATTTCTGGGGCCGCTAAAAATGGTCTCGACCGCCAGATTTGGAACACGGGCCAGAGTTTGACAGGCCTGGGTTAGGGTTAGTATCACTGGGTTAGGGTTAGTATCACTGGGTTAGGATTAGTATCACTGGGTTAGGGTTAGTATCACTGGGTTAGGGTTAGTATCACTGGGTTAGGGTTAGTATCACTGGGTTAGGATTAGTATCACTGGGTTAGGGTTAGTATCACTGGGTTAGGGTTAGTATCACTGGGTTAGGGTTAGTATCACTGGATTAGGGTTAGTATCACTGGGTTAGGGTTAGTATCACTGGGTTAGGGTTAGTATCACTGGGTTAGGGTTAGTATCACTGGGTTAGGATTAGTATAACTGGATTAGGGTTAGTATCACTGGGTTAGGGTTAGTATTACTGGGTTAGGGTTAGTATCACTGGGTTAGGATTAGTATAACTGGATTAGGGTTAGTATCACTGGGTTAGGGTTAGTATTACTGGGTTAGGGTTAGTATCACTGGGTTAGGATTAGTATAACTGGATTAGGGTTAGTATCACTGGGGTAGGGTTAGTATCACTGGGTTAGGGTTAGTATAACTGGATTAGGGTTAGTATCACTGGGTTAGGGTTAGTATTACTGGGTTAGGGTTAGTATCACTGGGTTAGGATTAGTATAACTGGATTAGGGTTAGTATCACTGGATTAGGGTTAGTATCACTGGATTAGGGTTAGTATCACTGGATTAGGGTTAGTATCACTGGATTAGGGTTAGTATCACTGGATTAGGGTTAGTATCACTGGATTAGGGTAGTATCACTGGGTTAGGGTTAGTATCACTGGATTAGGGTTAGTATCACTGGGTTAGGATTAGTATCACTGGATTAGGGTTAGTATCACTGGGTTAGGGTTAGTATCACTGGGTTAGGGTTAGTATCACTGGGTTAGGATTAGTATCACTGGATTAGGGTTAGTATCACTGGGTTAGGATTAGTATCACTGGATTAGGGTTAGTATCACTGGGTTAGGGTTAGTATCACTGGGTTAGTATCACTGGATTAGGGTTAGTATCACTGGGTTAGGATTAGTATCACTGGGTTAGGGTTAGTATCACTGGGTTAGGATTAGTATAACTGGATTAGGGTTAGTATCACTGGATTAGGGTTAGTATCACTGGATTAGGGTTAGTATCACTGGGTTAGGATTAGTATCACTGGGTTAGGGTTAGTATCACTGGGTTAGGATTAGTATCACTGGATTAGGGTTAGTATCACTGGGTTAGGGTTAGTATCACTGGGTTAGGGTTAGTATCACTGGGTTCGGATTAGTATCACTGGATTAGGATTAGTATCACTGGATTAGGGTTAGTATAACTGGATTAGGGTTAGTATCACTGGGTTAGGATTAGTATCACTGGATTAGGGTAAGTATCACTGGGTTAGGGTTAGTATCACTGGATTAGGGTTAGTATCACTGGATTAGGGTTAGTATCACTGGGTTAGGATTAGTGTCACTGGGTTAGGGTTAGTATCACTGGGTTAGGATTAGTATAACTGGATTAGGGTTAGTATCACTGGGTTAGGGTTAGTATCACTGGGTTAGGGTTAGTATCACTGGGTTAGGATTAGTATCACTGGATTAGGGTTAGTATAACTGGATTAGGGTTAGTATCACTGGGTTATGATTAGTATCACTAGATTAGGGTAAGTATCACTGGGTTAGGATTAGTATCACTGGATTAGGGTTAGTATCACTGGATTAGGGTTAGTATCACTGGGTTAGGATTAGTATCACTGGGTTAGGGTTAGTATCACTGGATTAGGATTAGTATCACTGGGTTAGGGTTAGTATCACTCGGTTAGGATTAGTATCACTGGATTAGGATTAGTATCACTGGATTAGGATTAGTATCACTGGATTAGGGTTAGTATCACTGGATTAGGGTTAGTATCACTGGGTTAGGGACAAAGTTAGAAAAAATGTAGGATTACACAGTATTATGGTATATTTCACATCTGCGTTCTGCATGTTTTGTTGTAGTTATTTGATAAAAGTTTTTACAACTATAAAAGGGAGTGTTTAGCCCTACGGGTATATATACTGTATATATACATTTAAAAACACCACTTTGGGTCAAAATGGCAGCTCCAAATCAGACCCAGTAATAATAATAATAATCTCTCGTCACTTCCCACAGTCCTTTATGTTAAACTCCTAACATTTGCTGGGTTAGGGTTAGGGTTAGTTGGTTTTATGGAGATGGATCTTCAGGAGCTGTGTACATTTCCAGTTTCGTCCGGTCGCTCCATTTTGCTCACGACATTAAAAACATCCAACTCCTTCAGATAAACGTCGACTTTGGAATAGTCTGAGAAGAACTAGCTTTAACCTTTTGACTTCCACCGAAAACTGAACGGACTCAATCTTTGCAGGTTTTTAGACGGACAGAGGCAGATTCAGACGGGAAATGGACCGACCGCTTTGGAGGCTTAAAAATGTGAAGAGATGAGAGGTTTACAGTTGGTCTGGTGTGATCTGAACAACATCAGAATCAGTTTATTGCCATTCGCAGAAAAAAATACAAAATGACAACAACAAAAAGTCACTTGTTGGATTTTCTGGTCTGGAAATGTGTGGTCTCTCTCTCTCTGGTCTCTCTCTCTCTGGTCTCTCTCTCTCTGGTCTCTCTCTCTGGTCTCTCTCTGGCCTCTCTCTCTCTCTGGTCTCTCTCTCTCTGGTCTCTCTCTCTCTGGTCTCTCTCTCTCTCTGGTCTCTCTCTCTCTCTGGTCTCTCTCTCTCTGGTCTCTCTCTCTCTCTGGTCTCTCTCTCTCTGGTCTCTCTCTCTCTGGTCTCTCTCTCTCTGGTCTCTCTCTCTCTCTGGTCTCTCTCTCTCTCTGGTCTCTCTCTCTCTCTGGTCTCTCTCTCTCTGGTCTCTCTCTCTTTCTGGTCTCTCTCTCTCTCTGGTCTCTCTCTCTCTGGTCTCTCTCTCTCTCTGGTCTCTCTCTCTCTGGTCTCTCTCTCTCTGGTCTCTCTCTCTCTCTCTGGTCTCCCTCTCTCTGGTCTCTCTCTCTCTGGTCTCTCTCTCTGGTCTCTCTCTCTCTGGTCTCTCTCTGGTCTCCCTCTCTCTGGTCTCCCTCTCTCTGGTCTCTCTCTCTGGTCTCTCTCTCTCTCTGGTATCTCTCTCTCTCTGGTCTCTCTCTCTCTGGTCTCTCTCGCTGGTCTCTCTCTCTGGTTTCTCTCTCTCTGGTCTCTCTCTCTCTCTGGTCTCTCTCTCTCTGGTCTCTCTATCTCTGGTCTCTTTCTCTCTGGTCTCTCTCTCTCTGGTCTCTCTCTCTCTGGTCTCCCTCTCTCTGGTCTCTTTCTCTCTGGTCTCTCTCTCTCTGGTCTCTCTCTCTCTGGTCTCTCTCTCTCTGGTCTCTCTCTCTCTGGTCTCTCTCTCTCTGGTCTCTCTCTCTCTGGTCTCTCTCTCTCTCTGGTCTCTCTCTCTCTGGTCTCTCTCTCTCTGGTCTCTCTCTCTCCTGTGTCCGCCAGCTGCCAGGAGCAAGTCATTATCTCCCGGTGGCAACTCTTCAGTGATATCGCCGGGCTATAAAACAGACCACCTCTTAGCGGACGCACACATACACACACACACACACACATACACATACACACACAGACGCACACAGACACACACTGGTTCTAATGGCTTCATCTGCAAACTACCTGAAGCCATTTGCATTCTTCTCCACAGACCACACACTGTCTCTGTATTCAGGCTAAAGCGGCTCTATTAGCCTTACAGAGCCCTGCCTGTGATATGCATTCAGTCCTAATTCGCTTAAATGATACTTATAATAACTGCCAACACAGAAATACATATATAAAAATGTAAATTAAAGACCCCAAAGAAAATGAGAGATCAGAAATTTAAAAAAAATCTGAATATCTGAAAGAAATGACTAGTCTCTGTCATGATTTCTGTCAAACTTCCACCGATTCGACTGAGGATCACAGGAGATCAAAACAAGCTACAAAGAAAACACTTTTTTCTGATGAAAGTCGACAGTCTCGTCTTTCAGAATTTAGTTTCATATTTTACATAGTCATAACACACAATATTCTGTGGGTCGTGAAAAATCAGTGAGAGCATCAAAAACGGCAGTCGGACGGAAGAAACACAATCATCTGTAAGTTTCCCACAGTCTTAAAATGGGGTCTGATGAAAGCTGTAACCCCGAGACCGTTCTCCACCGGCTTTTTAAAAACATAAAAGCAAATATTTAGACAAAGATTGGATGAAAAGCTCCAGCACGAGACGCTCCACTTGAATCCATATTCTCCATGAGTACACGCCGAACTCCAAAACCATTTCATTTTCTACAAAGCATCTGCTGCGTGTCAATAACCCGCGGGTAAACGGCGTCTTGGCTCTTCCAGGGCTGCCGCGCACAAACAGGCACTTCACTGCGATCTCAAAACAACGAACGGCGTCGTGTGAAATGGCGTCTCTCGAGCAGATGTACTTTGGCTTTAGTATCGCCAAACGGATGCACAGACTTTTCACGCTCGGTCGAAGAATTCTCAACGTTCAAGTGAGAAACGAGGTGTGATGAAGATAAACGTATTTATCTCTCACTCAGGTTTAAGTTTCTCTTTTTAGACTTTTGCAGCAAAATAGTCAAAAAGTAGAGGCTTAAAAGATATGGACGACTACAACATGCATCTGTACAAACTGTGCAACTGCTGATCTATGGAAACATAGGGGCGAGACTAGAGCGAGACTAGAGCGAGACTAGAGCGAGACTAGAGCGAGACTAGAGCGAGACTAGGGCGAGAATAGAGCGAGACTAGAGCGAGACTAGAGCGAGACTAGGGCGAGAATAGAGCGAGACTAGAGCGAGACTAGAGCGAGACTAGGGCGAGACTAGGGCGAGACTAGAGCGAGACTAGAGCGAGACTAGAGCGAGACTAGGGCGAGAATAGAGCGAGACTAGAGCGAGACTAGAGCGAGACTAGGGCGAGACTAGGGCGAGACTAGAGCGAGACTAGAGCGAGACTAGAGCGAGACTAGGGCGAGACTAGAGCGAGACTAGGGCGAGAATAGAGCGAGACTAGAGCGAGACTAGAGCGAGACTAGAGCGAGACTAGAGCGAGACTAGAGCGAGACTAGGGCGAGACTAGAGCGAGACTAGAGCGAGACTAGGGCGAGACTAGGGCGAGACTAGAGCGAGACTAGAGCGAGACTAGAGCGAGACTAGGGCGAGACTAGAGCGAGACTAGGGCGAGACTAGAGTGAGACTAGAGCGAGACTAGAGCGAGACTAGAGTGAGACTAGAGTGAGACTAGGGCGAGACTAGAGCAGGACTAGAGCGAGACTAGAGTGAGACTAGAGCGAGACTAGAGCGAGACTAGAGCGAGACTAGGGCGAGACTAGGGCGAGACTAGAGCGAGACTAGAGCGAGACTAGAGCGAGACTAGGGCGAGACTAGAGCGAGACTAGGGCGAGACTAGAGTGAGACTAGAGCGAGACTAGAGTGAGACTAGAGTGAGACTAGGGAGACTAGGGCGAGACTAGAGCGAGACTAGAGCGAGACTAGGGCGAGACTAGAGCGAGACTAGAGCGAGACTAGGGCGAGACTAGAGCGAGACTAGGGCGAGACTAGAGTGAGACTAGGGCGAGACTAGAGTGAGACTAGAGCGAGACTAGAGTGAGACTAGAGTGAGACTAGAGCGAGACTAGAGCGAGCCTAGAGCGAGAGTAGGGCGAGACTAGAGCGAGACTAGGGCGAGACTAGAGCGAGACTAGAGCGAGACTAGGGCGAGACTAGAGCGAGACTAGGGCGAGACTAGGGCGAGACTAGAGTGAGACTAGGGCGAGACTAGAGCGCGACTAGAGCGAGACTAGAGTGAGCCTAGAGCGAGCCTAGAGCGAGACTAGAGCGAGCCTAGAGCGAGAGTAGGGCGAGACTAGAGCGAGACTAGGGCGAGAATAGAGCGAGACTAGAGCGAGACTAGAGCGAGAGTAGGGCGAGACTAGGGCGAGACTAGAGCGAGAGTAGGGCGAGACTAGAGCGAGACTAGAGCGAGAGTAGGGCGAGACTAGAGCGAGACTAGAGCGAGACTAGAGCGAGAGTAGGGCGAGAGTAGGGCGAGAGGAGAACGAGAGTAGTGCGAAAGTAGAGCAAGACTAGAGCGAGATTAGAGCGAGAGGAGAGCGAGAGGAGAGAGAGACTAGAGCGAGAGCAGAGCGAGACTAGAGCGAGAGCATGAGTGTTTAGGTTTCGATCGGAGTCTGTAGGGTTTCGTAAAGATGGGCTCTGGTCTCTCTCTGGTCTCTCTCTCCCTCTGGTCTCTCTGGTCTCTCTCTCCCTCTGGTCTCTCTCTCTGGTCTCTCTCTCTCTGGTCTCTTCCGTTATAATTAATGAATCCAAAATGCTCTGGACTCTACATAAATCAACCAGAGAATTAGACATATCTCCCACTTAATGAAGTATCTATATAATAATACACAGATGATATATTTACCTTTGGATTTGGCTAACGCGATTAGCCAACATTAGCATCCGTTAGCATTGGAGCTAACGAGTGCTGCACACATTTACACTTTGCACCCACGGTTTAGCAGCTGGAGACAAGAGAACATGCAAACCCATCTGTATTCCAGAGCTCAGGATATAAACAACAGACAGAGGCATCGAGGCGTCTCAATATGGGGGACAGCGGCCATTAGGACCATGAATACGTTTGCTGGTCTCTGGTGAGCGTTTCCAATCAACAACATAAGATCCCACAGAGCGGCGGCTGTTTCGGCGCCGCAGATTGGATCGTTCAATACGGACACGTTTAATCTGAGAATATTCAGAATTTAAATCTGCGCCGTGTTTAATCACAGCGGCGCTCCGGGGAAATCCACGCCACGGTCCTGGCAACGGCGAGGAAAGGGCAGGAACTATGAACGTGGCGTCGGTACAGAGGAGAGAGCGAGAGAGGAGCGAGAGAGTAGGGGCGAGAGAGTAGGGGCGAGAGAGTAGGGGCGAGAGAGTAGGAGCGAGAGAGTAGGGGCGAGAGAGTAGGGGCGAGAGAGTAGGAGCGAGAGAGTAGGGGCGAGAGAGTAGGGGCGAGAGAGTAGGAGCGAGAGAGTAGGGGCGAGAGAGTAGGAGCGAGAGAGTAGGGGCGAAAGAGTAGGGCGAGAGAGTAGGGGCGAGAGAGTAGGAGCGAGAGAGTAGGGGCAAGCGAGTAGGGGCGAGAGAGTAGGAGCGAGAGAGTAGGAGCGAGAGAGTAGGGGCAAAAGAGTAGGGGCGAGAGAGTAGGGGCGAGAGAGTAGGGGCGAGAGAGTAGGAGCGAGAGAGTAGGGGCGAGAACGTAGGAGCGAGAGAGTAGGGGCGAGAGAGTAGGGGCGAGAGAGTAGGCGCGAGAGAGTAGGAGCGAGAGAGTAGGGGCGAGAGAGTAGGGGCGAGAGAGTAGGAGCGAGAGAGTAGGGGCGAGGTAGTAGAGGCGAGAGAGTAGGAGCGAGAGAGGGAGCGAGAGAGTAGGGGCGAGAGAGTAGGAGCGAGAGAGTAGGGGCGAGAGAGTAGGAGCGAGAGAAGGGGAGCGAGAGAGTAGGGGCGAGAGAGTAGGAGCGAGAGAGTAGGGGCGAGAGAGTAGGAGCGAGAGAGTAGGGCGGAGAGAGTAGGAGCGAGAGAGTAGGAGCGAGAGAGTAGGAGCGAGAGAGTAGGGGCGAGAGAGTAGGAGCGAGAGAGTAGGGGCGAAAGAGTAGGGGCGAGAGAGTAGGGGCGAGAGAGTAGGAGCGAGAGAGTAGGGGCGAGAGAGTAGGGGCGAGAGAGTAGGAGCGAGAGAGTAGGAGCGAGAGAGTAGGGGCGAGAGAGTAGGGGCGAGAGAGTAGGAGCGAGAGAGTAGGAGCGAAAGAGTAGGGGCGAGAGAGTAGGGGCGAGAGAGTAGGAGCGAGAGAGTAGGAGCGAGAGAGTAGGGGCAAAAGAGTAGGGGCGAGAGAGTAGGGGCGAGAGAGTAGGGGCGAGAGAGTAGGAGCGAGAGAGTAGGGGCGAGAACGTAGGAGCGAGAGAGTAGGGGCGAGAGAGTAGGGGCGAGAGAGTAGGCGCGAGAGAGTAGGAGCGAGAGAGTAGGGGCGAGAGAGTAGGGGCGAGAGAGTAGGAGCGAGAGAGTAGGGGCGAGGTAGTAGAGGCGAGAGAGTAGGAGCGAGAGAAGGGGAGCGAGAGAGTAGGGGCGAGAGAGTAGGAGCGAGAGAGTAGGGGCGAGAGAGTAGGAGCGAGAGAAGGGGAGCGAGAGAGTAGGGGCGAGAGAGTAGGAGCGAGAGAGTAGGGGCGAGAGAGTAGGAGCGAGAGAGTAGGGGCGAGAGAGTAGGAGCGAGAGAGTAGGAGCGAGAGAGTAGGAGCGAGAGAGTAGGGGCGAGAGAGTAGGGGCGAGAGAGTAGGGGCGAAGAGTAGGGGCGAGAGAGTAGGGGCGAGAGAGTAGGGGCGAGAGAGTAGGGGCGAGAGAGTAGGGGCGAGAGAGTAGGAGCGAGAGAGTAGGAGCGAGAGAGTAGGGGCGAGAGAGTAGGGGCGAGAGAGTAGGAGCGAGAGAGTAGGAGCGAAAGAGTAGGGGCGAGAGAGTAGGGGCGAGAGAGTAGGAGCGAGAGAGTAGGGGCGAGAGAGTAGGAGCGAGAGAGTAGGAGCGAGAGAGTAGGGGCGAGAGAGTAGGAGCGACGAGAGAGTAGGATCGAGAGAGTAGGAGAGAGAGAGCGGGGGCGAGAGAGCGGGGGCGAGAGAGCAGGGGCGAGAGAGCAGGGGCGAGAGAGTAGGGGCGAGAGAGTAGGAGCGAGAGAGTAGGGGCGAGAGAGTAGGGGCGAGAGAGTAGGAGCGAGAGAGTAGGGGCGAGAGAGTAGGGGCGAGAGAGTAGGCGCGAGAGAGTAGGAGCGAGAGAGTAGGAGCGAGAGAGTAGGGGCGAGAGAGTAGGAGCGAGAGAGTAGGGGCGAGAGAGTAGGAGCGAGAGAGTAGGGGCGAGAGAGTAGGAGCGAGAGAGTAGGGGCGAGAGAGTAGGGGCGAGAGAGTAGGGGCGAGAGAGTAGGGGCGAGAGAGTAGGAGCGAGAGAGTAGGGGCGAGAGAGTAGGCGCGAGAGAGTAGGAGCGAGAGAGTAGGGGCGAGAGAGTAGGAGCGAGAGAGTAGGGGCGAGAGAGTAGGAGCGAGAGAGTAGGAGCGAGAGAGTAGGGGCGAGAGAGTAGGAGCGAGAGAGTAGGAGCGAGAGAGTAGGGGCGAGAGAGTAGGAGCGAGAGAGTAGGGGCGAGAGAGTAGGAGCGAGAGAGTAGGAGCGAGAGAGTAAGGGCGAGAGAGCAGGGGCGAGAGAGCAGGAGCCTTTTGGTTTCTATTGGAGTCTGGCCTCTCTCTCTCTGGTCTCTCTCTCTCTGGCCTCTCTCTCTCTCTGGCCTCCCTCTCTCTGGCCTCTCTCTCTGGTCTCTCTCTCTCTCTCTCTGGCCTCTCTCTCTCTGGTCTCTCTCTCTGGCCTCTCTCTCTCTGGCCTCTCTCTCTGGTCTCTCTCTCTCTCTCTGGTCTCTCTCTCTCTGGCCTCTCTCTCTCTGGCCTCTCTCTCTCTGGCCTCTCTCTCTCTGGCCTCTCTCTCTCTGGTCTCTCTCTCTGCTCTCTCTGCCTCTCTCTCTCTGGCCTCTCTCTCTCTCTCTGGCTCTCTCTCTCTGGCTCTCTCTCTCTGGCCTCTCTCTCTCTGGTCCTCTCTCTCTCTGGTCCTCTCTCTCTCTCCTCTCTCTCTCTCTCTGGCCTCTCTCTCTCTGGCCTCTCTCTCTCTGGCTCTCTCTCTCTCTGGCCTCTCTCTCTCTGGTCTCTCTCTGGCCTCTCTCTCTGGCTCTCTCTCTGGTCTCTCTCTCTCTCCCTCTCTCTCTCTCTCTCTCTGGCTCTCTCTCTCTCTGGTCTCTCTCTCTCTCTCTGGCCTCTCTCTCTCTGGTCTCTCTCTCTCTGGCCTCTCTCTCTCTGGCCTCTCTCTCTCTGGCCTCTCTCTCTCTGGCCTCTCTCTCTCTGGCCTCTCTCTCTCTGCCTCTCTCTCTCTGGCCTCTCTCTCTCTGGCCTCTCTCTCTCTGGCCTCTCTCTCTCTGGCCTCTCTCTCTCTGGTCTCTCTCTCTCTGGCTCTCTCTCTCTCTGGCTCTCTCTCTCTGGCCTCTCTCTCTCTCTCTCTCTCTGGTCTCTCTCTCTCTGGTCTCTCTCTCTCTGGTCTCTCTCTCTCTGGTCTCTCTCTCTCTGGCCTCTCTCTCTCTGGTCTCTCTCTCTCTCTGGCCTCTCTCTCTGGTCTCTCTCTCTCTCTGGCTCTCTCTCTCTCTCTCTCTGGCTCTCTCTCTCTCTCTCTCTCTTCTCTCTCTCTCTCTGGTCTCTCTCTCTCTCTGGTCTCTCTCTCTCTGGTCTCTCTCTCTCTCTGGCTCTCTCTCTCTCTGGCCTCTCTCTCTCTGGTCTCTCTCTCTCTGGCTCTCTCTGGCCTCTCTCTCTCTGGCCTCTCTCTCTCTGGCCCTCTCTCTGGCCCTCTCTCTCTGGCCTCTCTCTCTCTGGCCTCTCTCTCTCTGGCCTCTCTCTCTCTGGCCTCTCTCTCTGGTCTCTCTCTCTCTGTCTCTCTCTCTCTGGTCTCTCTCTCTCTGGCTCTCTCTCTCTGGCCTCTCTCTCTCTGGCCTCTCTCTCTCTGGCCTCTCTCTCTCTGGTCTCTCTCTCTCTGGTCTCTCTCTCTCTGGTCTCTCTCTCTGGCCTCTCTCTCTCTGGCCTCTCTCTCTCTGGCCTCTCTCTCTCTGGCCTCTCTCTCTCTGGTCTCTCTCTCTCTGGCCTCTCTCTCTGGTCTCTCTCTCTCTGGCCTCTCTCTCTGGTCTCTCTCTCTCTGGTCTCTCTCTCTCTGGCCTCTCTCTCTGGTCTCTCTCTCTCTCCCTGGTCTCTCTCTCTCTGGTCTCTCTCTCTCTCTGGCCTCTCTCTCTCTCTCTGGTCTCTCTCTCTCTGGTCTCTCTCTCTCTGGCCTCTCTCTCTCTGGCCTCTCTCTCTCTGGCCTCTCTCTCTCTGGCCTCTCTCTCTTTGGCCTCTCTCTCTGGTCTCTCTCTCTCTCTCTGGTCTCTCTCTCTCTGGCCTCTCTCTCTTTGGCCTCTCTCTCTCCGGTCTCTCTCTCTCTCCGGTCTCTCACTCTCCGGTCTCTCTCTCTCTGGCCTCTCTCTCTCTGGCCTCTCTCTCTCTGGTCTCTCTCTCTCTGGCCTCTCTCTCTCTGGCCTCTCTCTCTCTGGTCTCTCTCTCTCTGGCCTCTCTCTCTCTGGCCTCTCTCTCTCTGGTCTCTCTCTCTCTGGCCTCTCTCTCTCTGGTCTCTCTCTCTGGCCACAGACTGGATTTGTGAAAGAATCTCTTGTGATTTTCTTGGATGGAGCTAAAAAAACAACTGCAGGTGATTCTGAAAAGGCAGCGATGCTTTAACATGAGAGAAACCTCCTTTTAAGTCCAGGAAATGAAAACAAAAGTACATGTGTTTGACGGGAACATTCATGAGTCTCCCACAAAGACACCGGCCCGGCTCTTTAGTGCTTTAGTCCTGCCGGTGGCCCTAATAACCTCATATATTTCTGTTTTGATGGAGATTTCCCTGCGGCGAAGTGAACACAGCCGCCGTAAAAACAGCCCAGATTTCCCACGAGCTCATTTAGGACGACATCAGGAATGAAGATGTCAAACAGGATCTGTATGTGCTGTATGGAGCTAGCATACCTCTATCTATACAAGGAGCTAGCATACAGAGGAGCTAGCATACCTCTATCAAGGAGTTAGCATACAGATACAAGGAGTTAGCATACAGTGACAAGGAGTTAGCATACAGATACAAGGAGTTAGCATACAGTGACAAGGAGTTAGCATACAGATACAAGGAGTTAGCATACAGTGACAAGGAGTTAGCATACAGATACAAGGAGTTAGCATACAGATACAAGGAGTTAGCATACAGATACAAGGAGTTAGCATACAGATACAAGGAGTTAGCATACAGATACAAGGAGTTAGCATACAGATACAAGGAGTTAGCATACAGATACAAGGAGTTAGCATACAGATACAAGGAGTTAGCATACAGATACAAGGAGTTAGCATACAGATACAAGGAGTTAGCATACAGATACAGACCAGGATCTATATAAGGAGCTATACCCACCTCTACATGGAGTGTTCTTCCCTCCCGGGGGACTACGGATGCAAATTAGCCTCAGGCTAACTCTGGTACAATGCATCAAATGGTAACATTTATGTTCTAATTGTACATTGTCCCTTTTTAAATAAATAATAATAATAATAATAATAACATGTGTAAATATCAGTGGGGGTGGGTCCCAGCTCAAAAGTGTCCAAAATGATGTGCGCCCCCCGGGCCTGTGGGGGTGGACCCGGAAGTAGAATTAGCCAATGCTAACATATAGCATCTTCTTACCTCTGGAAAACGTCTTTACAGGATGGTCCAAAAGTTGTCTCTTGGCCCAAAGCTCCGTTCCACATGTGTGTCAATGCTGAGTGTTCTGGACCAGTCTAGTTTAGTCGCTGTGGACTTTAGAAGTCTCTCGTTCAAATGAATGGAGCTGCGCCGGCTGACGCATGCGCAGATGCGTTTTTCCACAATTTTCTTGCGGGCGGGACCACTCGCTGCCATTTTGGATAGCTCCAGTAGAGCACATTTTTTGGCCCATTAGTTAGAACGGCGGAGATAGGCGTGACTCTGTCCGTTAATATATACAGTCTATGGTAAATATCTGTAGCGTGACAAACTTAGCAGCAAATGTCCACAGATCGTTCTAGAGGAGCCACAAAAGTGATTTACAGTTTTATATAATCAAAGTCCAGCTCGTTTAAGAAATCTAGACTTGAGTATTTGCCTGGATGCAGTAATATCATAAATACCAACAAAAACATACAAGCATTCGAGTTAGCATTGGCGTTAGCATTAGCAACAACACGACACACTACAAACATAACGGCCCGTACACACTGACACCAGAACTGGCCCCGGATCTCAGGCCCGTAATTTTGTTCATAAATAATACATTTTCCAAACAGAGAGTTTTGCTAAAGTATAAATCAGAGGAAAGCCTTTGTGCTGATCTCAGGTTTATCCGAATATATTTTAAATTTTGATAAAACAAAACAGTTTTGGAAGGAGGGATTGGAAGTTAGGCACCCCAGCTTTAAGAGACTAAACTTATACAAATATATATATATATATATAAATCTGACCTCAGTCTGGACCAGGACCAGGACCAGGACCAGGACCAGGACCAGCACCAGCTCTGGGACTGTGGTGTCCTCTCCGGTTGTTATCCGTCCGTCTGCGGCGTCCGCGACCGCAAAGTCGGCCATTTTGGACCCAGCACCGGGGTCATCAGGTGGACCAGCTGTCGGCACAGACAAACATCACAGACAAACATCACAGACAAACATCACAGACAAACATCACAGACAAACATCACAGACAAACATCACAGACAAACATCACAGACAAACATCACAGACAAACATCACAGACAAACATCACAGACAAACATCACAGAAAACACAAAACAGAAAACACAAAACAGAAAACACAAAACAGAAAGTACCAATTTTTTGTCACAAGTCTCTCCACTTTAAAACTTCTGTTCATGCGATTCTCAAGTCTAATAAGTCGATCATGTCCGTCGTGTCAGTCGTGTCCGTCGTGTCAGTCGTGTCCGTCGTGTCAGTCGTGTCCGTCGTGTCCGTCGTGTGTGTCGTGTCAGTCGTGTGTGTCGTGTCTGTCGTGTCAGTCGTGTCCGTCGTGTCAGTCGTGTCCGTCGTGTCCGTCGTGTGTGTCGTGTGTGTCGTGTCCGTCGTGTCCGTCGTGTCCGTCGTGTCAGTCGTGTGTGTCGTGTGTGTCGTGTCTGTCGTGTCCGTCGTGTCCGTCGTGTCAGTCGTGTCCGTCGTGTCCGTCGTGTGTGTCGTGTGTGTCGTGTCCGTCGTGTCCGTCGTGTCCGTCGTGTCCGTCGTGTCAGTCGTGTCCGTCGTGTCCGTCGTGTCCGTCGTGTCCGTCGTGTCCGTCGTGTCCGTCGTGTCCGTCGTGTGTGTCGTGTGTGTCGTGTGTGTCGTGTCCGTCGTGTCCGTCGTGTCCGTCGTGTCCGTCGTGTCCGTCGTGTCCGTCGTGTCCGTCGTGTCCGTCGTGTCCGTCGTGTCCGTCGTGTCCGTCGTGTCCGTCGTGTCTGTCGTGTCCGTCGTGTGTGTCGTGTCCGTCGTGTGTGTCGTGTCAGTCGTGTCCGTCGTGTCCGTCGTGTCCATTGTGTGTGTCGTGTCCGTCGTGTCTGTCGTGTCCGTCGTGTGTGTCGTGTCAGTCGTGTCCGTCGTGTCCGTCGTGTCTGTCGTGTGTGTCGTGTCAGTCGTGTCCGTCGTGTCTGTCGTGTCCGTCGTGTCTGTCGTGTCCGTCGTGTCAGTCGTGTCCGTCGTGTCCGTCGTGTCCGTCGTGTCAGTCGTGTCAGTCGTGTGTGTCGTGTCTGTCGTGTGTGTCGTGTCCGTCGTGTCCGTCGTGTGTGTCGTGTCTGTCGTGTCCGTCGTGTCCGTCGTGTCTGTCGTGTCCGTCGTGTCCGTCGTGTCCGTCGTGTCCGTCGTGTCCGTCGTGTCAGTCGTGTCCGTCGTGTCCGTCGTGTCCGTCGTGTCCGTCGTGTCCGTCGTGTCCGTCGTGTCAGTCGTGTCCGTCGTGTCCGTCGTGTCTGTCGTGTCCGTCGTGTCCGTCGTGTGTGTCGTGTCTGTCGTGTCCGTCGTGTCCGTCGTGTGTGTTGTGTCAGTCGTGTCCGTCGTGTGTGTCGTGTCAGTCGTGTGTGTCGTGTCCGTCGAGTCCGTCGTGTCAGTCGTGTCTGTCGTGTCAGTCGAGTCCGTCGTTTCCGTCGTGTCCGTCGTGTCAGCCGTGTCTGTCGTGTCAGTCGAGTCCGTCGAGTCCGTCGTGTCCGTCGTGTCAGTCGTGTCTGTCGTGTCCGTCGTGTCAGTCGTGTCTGTCGTGTCAGTCGTGTCAGTCGAGTCCGTCGTGTCCGTCGTGTCCGTCGTGTCAGCCGTGTCTGTCGTGTCAGTCGAGTCCGTCGTTTCCGTCGTGTCTGTCGTGTCAGCCGTGTCTGTCGTGTCAGTCGAGTCCGTCGAGTCCGTCGTGTCCGTCGTGTCAGTCGTGTCTGTCGTGTCCGTCGTGTCAGTCGTGTCAGTCGTGTCAGTCGAGTCCGTCGTGTCCGTCGTGTCAGTCGTGTGTGTCGTGTCAGTCGTGTCAGTCGTGTGTGTCGTGTCAGTCGTGTCAGTCGTGTCTGTCGAGTCCGTCGTGTCCGTCGTGTGTGTCGTGTCAGTCGTGTCCGTCGTGTCAGTCGTGTCAGTCGAGTCCGTCGTGTCAGTCGTGTGTGTCGTGTCCGTCGTGTCAGTCGTGTCAGTCGTGTCCGTCGTGTCCGTCGTGTCAGTCGTGTCCGTCGTGTGTGTCGTGTCTGTCGAGTCCGTCGTGTCCGTCGTGTCCGTCGTGTCCGTCGTGTCCGTCGAGTCCGTCGTGTCCGTCGTGTCCGTCGTGTCCGTCGTGTCCGTCGAGTCCGTCGTGTCCGTCGTGTCCGTCGTGTCCGTCGAGTCCGTCGTGTCCGTCGTGTCAGTCGTGTCAGTCGAGTCCGTCGTTTCCGTCGTGTCCGTCGTGTCAGTCGTGTCTGTCGTGTCTGTCGAGTCCGTCGTGTCAGTCGTGTCCGTCGTGTCAGTCGTGTCTGTCGTGTCCGTCGTGTCCGTCGTGTCCGTCGAGTCCGTCGTGTCAGTCGTGTCAGTTGTGTCCGTCGTGTCCGTCGTGTGTGTCGTGTGTGTCGTGTCTGTCGAGTCCGTCGTGTCCGTCGTGTCCGTCGTGTCCGTCGTGTCAGTCGTGTGTGTCGTGTCTGTCGAGTCCGTCGTGTCCGTCGTGTCCGTCGTGTCCGTCGTGTCCGTCGTGTCCGTCGAGTCCGTCGTGTCCGTCGTGTCCGTCGTGTCCGTCGAGTCCGTCGTGTCCGTCGTGTCAGTCGTGTCCGTCGTGTGTGTCGTGTCAGTCGTGTCCGTCGTGTCCGTCGTGTCAGTCGTGTCCGTCGTGTCCGTCGAGTCCGTCGTGTCAGTCGTGTCCGTCGTGTGTGTCGTGTCTGTCGTGTCAGTCGTGTCCGTCGTGTCCGTCGTGTCAGTCGTGTCCGTCGTGTGTGTCGTGTCCGTCGTGTCCGTCGTGTCAGTCGTGTCCGTCGTGTCCGTCGAGTCCGTCGTGTCAGTTGTGTCCGTCGTGTCCGTCGTGTGTGTCGTGTGTGTCGTGTCTGTCGAGTCCGTCGTGTCCGTCGTGTCCGTCGTGTCCGTCGTGTCAGTCGTGTGTGTCGTGTCTGTCGAGTCCGTCGTGTCCGTCGTGTCCGTCGTGTCCGTCGTGTCCGTCGAGTCCGTCGTGTCCGTCGAGTCCGTCGTGTCAGTTGTGTCCGTCGTGTCCGTCGTGTGTGTCGTGTGTGTCGTGTCTGTCGAGTCCGTCGTGTCCGTCGTGTCCGTCGTGTCAGTCGTGTGTGTCGAGTCGGTCGAGTCCGTCGTGTCCGTCGTGTCCGTCGTGTCCGTCGTGTCCGTCGTGTCCGTCGTGTCCGTCGAGTCCGTCGTGTCCGTCGTGTCCGTCGTGTCCGTCGTGTCCGTCGAGTCCGTCGTGTCTGTCGTGTCCGTCGTGTCCGTCGTGTCCGTCGAGTCCGTCGTGTCAGTTGTGTCCGTCGTGTCCGTCGTGTGTGTCGTGTGTGTCGTGTCTGTCGAGTCCGTCGTGTCCGTCGTGTCCGTCGTGTCCGTCGTGTCAGTCGTGTGTGTCGTGTCTGTCGAGTCCGTCGTGTCCGTCGTGTCCGTCGTGTCCGTCGTGTCCGTCGTGTCCGTCGAGTCCGTCGTGTCCGTCGTGTCCGTCGTGTCCGTCGTGTCCGTCGAGTCCGTCGTGTCCGTCGTGTCAGTCGTGTCCGTCGTGTGTGTCGTGTCAGTCGTGTCCGTCGTGTCCGTCGTGTCAGTCGTGTCCGTCGTGTCCGTCGAGTCCGTCGTGTCAGTCGTGTCCGTCGTGTGTGTCGTGTCTGTCGTGTCAGTCGTGTCCGTCGTGTCCGTCGTGTCAGTCGTGTCCGTCGTGTGTGTCGTGTCAGTCGTGTCCGTCGTGTCCGTCGTGTCCGTCGTGTCAGTCGTGTCCGTCGTGTCCGTCGAGTCCGTCGTGTCAGTCGTGTCAGTCGTGTCAGTCGTGTCCGTCGTGTCCGTCGTGTACAACAAATGTCTGGGTCTAAAAGAGTAGAATATAAAATAGAAATATTACATACAGTGCCTTTAAAATAAGTTAAAAAGGCAGCATCGGTCTTAGAGGCAGAAGGTTGTGGGTTCAAGCCCACTGCAAGACCTAATTCCGGACTCCCTCTGATGTCTGCTGTCGTTGTGTCCTTGGGCAAGACACTTAACCCCACTTTGCCTGAATATGGATGGATGGATAAAAGCAGCGTAAATGTGGAGCTGTTGTGTCCCGTTTACACCGAGTGCTTTCTCCAAGAGTTTTCTTCTCTTCACAGAATGACCCTGGACTAAATAAACACATTTGTCAAGAGTTTTAACAAATGAAACTAATATATCGCCTTTTTATCTGTAATAATCCAGATCTTTCGAATAACGTCTGTTTGACCTTCACTAAAGAACGAGATTTAGATTTAGTTTGGTTTTATTTAACAAGGTCCTGCTCACTCTAAAAGATAATGATAAAGGACAGGTGGAGGAGAGACCAGAGAGAGAGAGACCAGAGAGAGAGACCAGAGAGACACCAGAGAGAGACCAGAGAGACACCAGAGAGAGAAACCAGAGAGACACCAGAGAGAGAGACCAGAGAGACACCAGAGAGAGAGACCAGAGAGAGAGACCAGAGAGACACCAGAGAGAGAGACCAGAGAGAGAGAACAGAAAGAGAGACCAGAGAGAGACCAGAGAAAGACCAGAGAGAGACCAGAGAGAGACCAGAGAGAGAGACCAGAGAGACACCAGAGAGAGAGACCGGAGAGAGACCAGAGAGAGACCAGAGAGAGAGACCAGAGAGACACCAGAGAGAGAGACCAGAGAGAGACCAGAGAGACACCAGAGAGAGAGACCAGAGAGAGACTAGAGATAGATAACTCCTCCTCTCTCCCTGGTGTGATTAGTCCTGGTGTCAAAGGTCCATGTACGGGAGCAGAACAAGCCCGAAGAGCTGAGAGGCTCAGAGCAGACACAGGTGCGTGGCTTTCAGAGCGTATTAGATCCAGGTTCTATCATCGGGGAATGTGGAGGAGATGGTTTTGGGAACGTGATTATGGTTCAACAGAACAGCCCTGAGCAGGAGACGCAGATGTGAGGGTTAGAGTTAGAGACTAGAGAGAGACCAGAGAGAGACCAGAGAGAGACCAGAGAGAGAGACCAGAGAGAGATCAGAGAGAGACCAGAGAGAGATCAGAGAGAGACCAGAGAGAGAGACCAGAGAGAGACCAGAGAGAGAGACCAGAGAGAGATCAGAGAGAGACCAGAGAGTGACCAGAGAGAGACCAGAGAGAGACCAGAGAGAGATCAGAGAGTGACCAGAGAGAGACTAGAGAGAGACCAGAGAGAGACCAGAGAGAGATCAGAGAGTGACCAGAGAGAGACTAGAGAGAGACCAGAGAGAGACTAGAGAGAGATCAGAGAGTGACCAGAGAGAGACTAGAGAGAGACCAGAGAGAGACCAGAGAGAGACCAGAGAGAGACCAGAGAGAGTGACCAGAGAGAGACCAGAGAGAGATCAGAGAGTGACCAGAGAGAGACTAGAGAGAGACCAGAGAGAGACCAGAGAGAGATCAGAGAGTGACCAGAGAGAGACCAGAGAGAGACCAGAGAGAGACCAGAGAGAGATCAGAGAGAGACCAGAGAGAGATCAGAGAGAGACCAGAGAGAGAGACCAGAGAGAGACCAGAGAGAGAGACCAGAGAGAGACCAGAGAGAGAGACCAGAGAGAGATCAGAGAGAGACCAGAGAGAGATCAGAGAGAGACCAGAGAGAGAGACCAGAGAGAGACCAGAGAGAGAGACCAGAGAGAGATCAGAGAGAGACCAGAGAGTGACCAGAGAGAGACCAGAGAGAGACCAGAGAGAGATCAGAGAGTGACCAGAGAGAGACTAGAGAGAGACCAGAGAGAGACCAGAGAGAGATCAGAGAGTGACCAGAGAGAGACCAGAGAGAGACCAGAGAGAGACCAGAGAGAGACCAGAGAGAGATCAGAGAGTGACCAGAGAGAGATCAGAGAGTGACCAGAGAGAGACTAGAGAGAGACCAGAGAGAGACTAGAGAGAGACCAGAGAGAGACCAGAGAGAGAGACCGGAGAGAGATCAGAAAGAGACCAGAGAGAGAGACCAGAGAGAGACCAGAGAGAGAGAGACCAGAGAGAGACCAGAGAGAGAGAGATCAGAGAGAGACCAGAGAGAGACCAGAGAGAGACCAGAGAGAGAGACCAGAGAGAGAGATCAGAGAGAGACCAGAGAGAGACCAGAGAGAGAGAGACCAGAGAGAGAGACCAGAGAGAGACCAGAGAGAGAGACCCGAGAGAGACCAGAGAGAGACCAGAGAGAGAGACCAGAGAGAGACCAGAGAGAGAGAGACCAAAGAGAGACCAGAGAGAGAGACCAGAGAGAGACCAGAGAGAGACCAGAGAGAGAGACCAGAGAGAGTGACCAGAGAGAGACCAGAGAGAGATCAGAGAGAGAGACCAGAGAGAGAGACCAGAGAAAGATCAGAGAGAGACCAGAGAGAGACCAGAGAGAGACCAGAGAGAGAGACCAGAGAGAAAGATCAGAGAGAGAGACCAGAGAGAGAGACCAGAGAGAGACCAGAGAGAGAGACCAGAGAGAGACCAGAGAGAGACCAGAGAGAGACCAGAGAGAGACAAGGGCCATATTGTCCTTAAGTCTGCGATCACACAGAATGGAATAATCTCCGTCTACATCTGTTTTCTGTTAGATTTCTCTCTCTCTCTGGCGGCAAATAGACAGTTTCTCTTCTCGCCGTCGGTCTTTTCAGAGGAGAAACCCCACTGAGCGTGTTCGTACCTAATCAGACGTATTCAAGAGGCTTCATTCAGAGCCTGGCGACACTTTTGTCTCGAGCACAAGCAGCGAAATCATGTCGGCACAAGATCAGGAGTGTGTTGGAGACGGAACGGAAGGAGTAAATATGAAATGTGTCGAGTCTCTCTCTGGTCTCTCTCTCTGGTCTCTCTCTCTGGTCTCTCTCTCTCTGGTCTCTCTCTCTGGTCTCTCTCTCTGGTCTCTCTCTCTCTGGTCTCTCTCTCTGGTCTCTCTCTCTGGTCTCGCTCTCTGGTCTCTCTTGTCTCCCTGTCTCTCTCCCCCTGTCTCTCTCTCCCCCTCTGCCCCCCCCCTCTGTGTCTCCCTCCTCTCCCCCTCTGTCTCCTCCCCCCTCTGTGTCTCTCTCCCTCCTCCCCCCTCTGTCTCTCTCTGTCTCCTCCCCCCTCTGTCTCTCCCCCCCCCCTCTGTCTCTCTCTCCCTCTCCCGCCCTCCTCCCCCCCTCTGTCTCTCCCCCCCTCTGTCTCCCCCCCCCTCTGTCTCTCTCTCCCTCTCCCGCCCTCCTCCCCCCCTCTGTCTCTCCCCCCCTCTGTCTCTCCCCCCCCTCTGTCTCTCTCTCCCTCTCCCGCCCTCCTCCCCCCCTCTGTCTCTCCCCCCCCTCTGTCTCTCCCCCCCCCTCTGTCTCTCTCTCCCTCTCCCGCCCTCCTCCCCCCCTCTGTCTCTCTCTCCCTCTCCCGCCCTCCTCCCCCCCTCTGTGTCTCTCTCCCTCCTCCCCCCTCTGTCTCTCTCTGTCTCCTCCCCCCTCTGTCTCCCCCCCCCCCCTCTGTCTCTCTCTCCCTCTCCCGCCCTCCTCCCCCCCTCTGTCTCTCCCCCCCTCTGTCTCCCCCCCCCTCTGTCTCTCCCCCCCTCTGTCTCTCTCTCCCTCTCCCGCCCTCCTCCCCCCCTCTGTGTCTCTCTCCCTCCTCCCCCCTCTGTCTCTCTCTGTCTCCTCCCCCCTCTGTCTCTCTCCCTCCTCCCCCCTCTGTCTCTCTCTGTCTCCCCACCCCCTCTGTCTCTCTCTCCCTCTCCCGCCCTCCTCCCCCCCTCTGTCTCTCCCCCCCTCTGTCTCTCCCCCCCTCTCTCTCCCTCTCCCGCCGCCCTCCTCCCCCCCTCTGTCTCTCCCCCCCTCTGTCTCTCCCCCCCTCTGTCTCTCTCTCCCTCTCCCGCCCTCCTCCCCCCCTCTGTCTCTCCCCCCCTCTGTCTCCCCCCCCCCCTCTGTCTCTCTCTCCCTCTCCCGCCCTCCTCCCCCCCTCTGTCTCTCCCCCCCTCTGTCTCCCCCCCCCCTCTGTCTCTCTCTCCCTCTCCCGCCCTCCTCCCCCCCTCTGTCTCTCCCCCCCTCTGTCTCCCCCCCCCTCTGTCTCTCTCTCCCTCTCCCGCCCTCCTCCCCCCCTCTGTCTCTGTAATCAGTCTCATTATGCAGCCGGTGTTTACATTAGAGCAGAACATTTAAATGACAGGATCAGCCTCAGACACAACTGTTTGTTTGTTTCTGAATAAAGTTATGATCATTTGAACAACATGGCAGCTGTCCTCCTAAAACACTGACACGTCTAAAATGTGTGTTTTTTCCACCGTGGGACAAATAAAGATTCAACTCACCACAAAAAAGTACATTTGAGTAAATATGTTTATACAACAGTGGGTGTCACTGCTGAG
>OZ035844.1:21766824-21789727 GCA_964034765.1 Knipowitschia caucasica
ACCGTGTTTGGAGAGAGAGAATATTGATGAGAAGAGACTTTGAGCGTCTGAAAAGCTCTGTATAAAAGATGTATTATTATTATTTTACTGTGGTACAGTTGTTTGACGTTCCTACTGCTCTAACTGTTGATGCAACACTGACATTTACTTAATCTATGTCAGTGTATCTTCCCTCTGACCCTCTGTGGTTGTATTAGCTCAGGCTCTTGAGTGAGTGACATCACATTTGTGCTAATTGTTAGCTTGGTGTAGCGTGGGAGTAGATTACTCTGATTGGGACCTCATTATCCTGCAGAGCTTTAGTTTCATTGGGACCTCATTATCCTGCAGAGCTTTAGTTTCATTGGGACCTCATTATCCTGCAGAGCTTTAGTTTCATTGGGACCTCATTATCCTGCAGAGCTTTAGTTTCATTGGGACCTCATTATCCTGCAGAGCTTTAGTTTCATTGGGACCTCATTATCCTGTAGAGCTTTAGTTTCATTGGGACCTCATTATCCTGCAGAGCTTTAGTTTCATTGGGACCTCATTATCCTGCAGAGCTTTAGTTTCATTGGGACCTCATTAACCTGCAGAGCTTTAGCTTCATTGGGACCTCATTATCCTGCAGAGCTTTAGTTTCATTGGGACCTCATTATCCTGCAGAGCTTTAGTTTCATTGGGACCTCATTATCCTGCAGAGCTTTAGTTTCATTGGGACCTCATTATCCTGCAGAGCTTTAGTGTCATTGGGACCTCATTATCCTGCAGAGCTTTAGTTTCATTGGGACCTCATTATCCTGCAGAGCTTTAGTTTCATTGGGACCTCATTATCCTGCAGAGCTTTAGTTTCATTGGGACCTCATTATCCTGCAGAGCTTTAGCTTCATTGGGACCTCATTATCCTGCAGAGCTTTAGTTTCATTGGGACCTCATTAACCTGCAGAGCTTTAGCTTCATTGGGACCTCATTATCCTGCAGAGCTTTAGTTTCATTGGGACCTCATTATCCTGCAGAGCTTTAGTTTCATTGGGACCTCATTATCCTGCAGAGCTTTAGTTTCATTGGGACCTCATTATCCTGCAGAGCTTTAGTTTCATTGGGACCTCATTATCCTGCGAGCAGAGCTTTAGTTTCATTGGGACCTCATTATCCTGCAGAGCTTTAGTTTCATTGGGACCTCATTATCCTGCAGAGCTTTAGTTTCATTGGGACCTCATTATCCTGCAGAGCTTTAGTTTCATTGGGACCTCATTATCCTGCAGAGCTTTAGTTTCATTGGGACCTCATTATCCTGCAGAGCTTTAGTTTCATTGGGACCTCATTATCCTGCAGAGCTTTAGTTTCATTGGGACCTCATTATCCTGCAGAGCTTTAGTTTCATTGGGACCTCATTATCCTGCAGAGCTTTAGTTTCATTGGGCATTACCTGCGAGCTTTATTATCCTCCTGCAGAGCTTTAGTTTCATTGGGAGACTTTCATGCTCATTATCCTGCAGAGCTTTAGTTTCATTGGGACCTCATTTCCTGCAGAGCTTTAGTTCATTGGACCTCATTATCCTGCAGAGCTTTAGTTTCATTGGGACCTCATTATCCTGCAGAGCTTTAGTTTCATTGGGACCTCATTACCTCATTATCCATGCAGAGCTTTAGCTTAGTTTCATTGGGACCTCATTATCCTGCAGAGCTTTAGTTTATTGGGACCTCATTATCCTGCAGAGCTTTAGTTTCATTGGGACCTCATTATCCTGCAGAGCTTTAGTTTCATTGGGACCTCATTATCCTGCAGAGCTTTAGTTTCATTGGGACCTCATTATCCTGCAGAGCTTTAGTTTCATTGGGACCTCATTATCCTGCAGAGCTTTAGTTTCATTGGGACCTCATTATCCTGCAGAGCTTTAGTTTCATTGGGACCTCATTATCCTGCAGAGCTTTAGTTTCATTGGGACCTCATTATCCTGCAGAGCTTTAGTTTCATTGGGACCTCATTATCCTGCAGAGCTTTAGTTTCATTGGGACCTCATTCCTGCAGAGCTTTAGTTCATTGATATTATCGCAGAGCTTTGGGACCTCATTATCCTGCAGAGCTTTAGTTTCATTGGGACCTCATTATCCTGCAGAGCTTTAGTTTCATTGGGACCTCATTATCCTGCAGAGCTTTAGTTTCATTGGGACCTCATTATCCTGCAGAGCTTTAGTTTCATTGGGACCTCATTATCCTGCAGAGCTTTAGTTTCATTGGGACCTCATTATCCTGCAGAGCTTTAGTTTCATTGGGACCTCATTATCCTGCAGAGCTTTAGTTTCATTGGGACCTCATTATCCTGCAGAGCTTTAGTTTCATTGGGACCTCATTATCCTGCAGAGCTTTAGTTTCATTGGGACCTCATTATCCTGTAGAGCTTTAGTTTCATTGGGACCTCATTATCCTGCAGAGCTTTAGTTTCATTGGGACCTCATTATCCTGCAGAGCTTTAGTTTCATTGGGACCTCATTATCCTGCAGAGCTTTAGTTTCATTGGGACCTCATTATCCTGTAGAGCTTTAGTTTCATTGGGACCTCATTATCCTGTAGAGCTTTAGTTTCATTGGGACCTCATTATCCTGCAGAGCTTTAGTTTCATTGGGACCTCATTATCCTGTAGAGCTTTAGTTTCATTGGGACCTCATTATCCTGCAGAGCTTTAGTTTCATTGGGACCTCATTATCCTGTAGAGCTTTAGTTTCATTGGGACCTCATTATCCTGCAGAGCTTTAGTTTCATTGGGACCTCATTATCCTGTAGAGCTTTAGTTTCATTGGGACCTCATTATCCTGCAGAGCTTTAGTTTCATTGGGACCTCATTATCCTGTAGAGCTTTAGTTTCATTGGGACCTCATTATCCTGCAGAGCTTTAGTTTCATTGGGACCTCATTATCCTGCAGAGCTTTAGTTTCTTTGGGACCTCATTATCCTGCAGAGCTTTAGTTTCATTGGGACCTCATTATCCTGCAGAGCTTTAGTTTCATTGGGACCTCATTATCCTGCAGAGCTTTAGTTTCATTGGGACCTCATTATCCTGCAGAGCTTTAGTTTCATTGGGACCTCATTATCCTGCAGAGCTTTAGTTTCATTGGGACCTCATTATCCTGCAGAGCTTTAGTTTCATTGGGACCTCATTATCCTGTAGAGCTTTAGTTTCATTGGGACCTCATTATCCTGCAGAGCTTTAGCTTAATTGGGACCTCATTATCCTGCAGAGCTTTAGTTTCATTGGGACCTCATTATCCTGCAGAGCTTTAGTTTCATTGGGACCTCATTATCCTGTAGAGCTTTAGTTTCATTGGGACCTCATTATCCTGTAGAGCTTTAGTTTCATTGGGACCTCATTATCCTGCAGAGCTTTAGTTTCATTGGGACCTCATTATCCTGTAGAGCTTTAGTTTCATTGGGACCTCATTATCCTGCAGAGCTTTAGTTTCATTGGGACCTCATTATCCTGCAGAGCTTTAGTTTCATTGGGACCTCATTATCCTGCAGAGCTTTAGTTTCATTGGGACCTCATTATCCTGCAGAGCTTTAGTTTCATTGGGACCTCATTATCCTGCAGAGCTTTAGTTTCATTGGGACCTCATTATCCTGTAGAGCTTTAGTTTCATTGGGACCTCATTATCCTGCAGAGCTTTAGTTTCATTGGGACCTCATTATCCTGTAGAGCTTTAGTTTCATTGGGACCTCATTATCCTGCAGAGCTTTAGTTTCATTGGGACCTCATTATCCTGTAGAGCTTTAGTTTCATTGGGACCTCATTATCCTGCAGAGCTTTAGTTTCATTGGGACCTCATTATCCTGTAGAGCTTTAGTTTCATTGGGACCTCATTATCCTGCAGAGCTTTAGTTTCATTGGGACCTCATTATCCTGTAGAGCTTTAGTTTCATTGGGACCTCATTATCCTGCAGAGCTTTAGTTTCATTGGGACCTCATTATCCTGTGGCTTGTAGGCCTATTATCCTGGGCTTTAGTTTCATTGGGACCTCATTATCCTGCAGAGCTTTAGTTTCATTGGGACCTCATTATCCTGCAGAGCTTTAGTTTCATTGGGACCTCATTATCCTGCAGAGCTTTAGTTTCATTGGGACCTCATTATCCTGCAGAGCTTTAGTTTCATTGGGACCTCATTATCCTGTAGAGCTTTAGTTTCATTGGGACCTCATTATCCTGCAGAGCTTTAGTTTCATTGGGACCTCATTATCCTGTAGAGCTTTAGTTTCATTGGGACCTCATTATCCTGCAGAGCTTTAGTTTCATTGGGACCTCATTATCCTGCAGAGCTTTAGTTTCATTGGGACCTCATTATCCTGTAGAGCTTTAGTTTCATTGGGACCTCATTATCCTGCAGAGCTTTAGTTTCATTGGGACCTCATTATCCTGTAGAGCTTTAGTTTCATTGGGACCTCATTATCCTGCAGAGCTTTAGTTTCATTGGGACCTCATTATCCTGTAGAGCTTTAGTTTCATTGGGACCTCATTATCCTGCAGAGCTTTAGTTTCATTGGGACCTCATTATCCTGTAGAGCTTTAGTTTCATTGGGACCTCATTATCCTGCAGAGCTTTAGTTTCATTGGGACCTCATTATCCTGTAGAGCTTTAGTTTCATTGGGACCTCATTATCCTGCAGAGCTTTAGTTTCATTGGGACCTCATTATCCTGTAGAGCTTTAGTTTCATTGGGACCTCATTATCCTGTAGAGCTTTAGTTTCATTGGGACCTCATTATCCTGCAGAGCTTTAGTTTCATTGGGACCTCATTATCCTGTAGAGCTTTAGTTTCATTGGGACCTCATTATCCTGCAGAGCTTTAGTTTCATTGGGACCTCATTATCCTGCAGAGCTTTAGTTTCATTGGGACCTCATTATCCTGTAGAGCTTTAGTTTCATTGGGACCTCATTATCCTGTAGAGCTTTAGTTTCATTGGGACCTCATTATCCTGCAGAGCTTTAGTTTCATTGGGACCTCATTATCCTGCAGAGCTTTAGTTTCATTGGGACCTCATTATCCTGTAGAGCTTTAGTTTCATTGGGACCTCATTATCCTGTAGAGCTTTAGTTTCATTGGGACCTCATTATCCTGCAGAGCTTTAGTTTCATTGGGACCTCATTATCCTGCAGAGCTTTAGTTTCATTGCGGCGGTTATTATTAATTGTAGTTTTTGGAGAGGTTTAACAATGTCCTTCCAGCTCCCTCTATTTTGTGTTTAACTCTGTGTAAAGATAAATGCTTCAGGAAGCCATTAGGTTTTTTATTTTTATACAATATTCAGCAGTTAATTGACTTTAGTAACTCGCATAATGGGCAGCCTCATTACAGCGGCCGGAGCGGGGTTTCTCTTATAATGACAAACTACATCTACAGTGATGATGGAATGCAGTGGGATCACACTGAACCAGGGGAGAGAGAGAGACCAGAGAGAGAGAGACCAGAGAGAGAGAGACCAGAGAGTGAGAGACCAGAGAGTGAGAGACCAGAGAGAGAGAGACCAGAGAGAGAGACCAGAGAGAGAGACCAGAGAGAGAGACCAGAGAGGGAGACCAGAGAGAGAGACCAGAGAGAGAGACCAGAGAGTGAGAGACCAGAGAGTGAGAGACCAGAGAGTGAGAGACCAGAGAGTGAGAGACCAGAGAGAGAGAGGCCAAAGAGAGAGAGACCGGAGAGAGAGAGGCCAGAGAGTGAGACCAGAGATTGAGAGACCAGAGAGAGACCAGAGAGAGACCAGAGAGAGAGACCGGAGAGAGACCGGAGAGAGACCAGAGAGAGAGACCAGAGAGAGACCGGAGAGAGACCGGAGAGACCAGAGAGAGACCAGAGAGACCAGAGAGAGACCAGAGAGAGACCAGAGAGAGACCAGAGAGAGACCAGAGAGAGAGAGGCCTTAGAGAGAGAGGCCTTAGAGAGAGAGGCCAGAGAGAGAGAGGCCAGAGAGAGAGGCCAGAGAGAGAGAGGCCAGAGAGAGAGAGGCCAGAGAGAGAGAGGCCAGAGAGAGAGAGGCCAGAGAGAGAGGCCAGAGAGAGAGAGGCCAGAGAGAGAGAGGCCAGAGAGAGAGAGAGAGAGGCCAGAGAGAGAGAGACCGGAGAGTGAGAGACCGGAGAGAGAGAGACCGGAGAGAGAGAGGCCAGAGAGAGAGAGGCCAAAGAGAGAGAGACCGGAGAGAGAGAGGCCAGAGAGTGAGACCAGAGATTGAGAGACCAGAGAGAGACCAGAGAGAGACCAGAGAGAGACCAGAGAGAGACCAGAGAGAGAGACCGGAGAGAGACCGGAGAGAGACCGGAGAGAGACCAGAGAGAGAGACCAGAGAGAGAGACCAGAGAGAGACCGGAGAGAGACCGGAGAGAGACCGGAGAGACCAGAGAGAGACCAGAGAGAGACCAGAGAGAGACCAGAGAGAGACCAGAGAGAGAGACCAGAGCGAGAGACCAGAGAGAGAGACCAGAGCGAGAGACCAGAGAGAGACCAGAGAGAGAGACCAGAGCGAGAGACCAGAGAGAGAGACCAGAGAGAGACACCAGAGAGAGACCAGAGAGAGAGACCAGAGAGAGAGAGGCCAGAGAGAGAGAGGCCAGAGAGAGAGACCAGAGAGAGACACCCAGAGAGACCAGAGAGAGAGACCAGAGAGAGAGAGGCCAGAGAGAGAGAGACCAGAGAGAGACACCAGAGAGAGACCAGAGAGAGAGACCAGAGAGAGAGAGGCCAGAGAGAGAGAGGCCAGAGAGAGACCAGAGAAAGAGAGGTCTGTGTGGAGTGGTCAGAGAGAGAGACCAGTGAGAGAGAGAGAGGTCTGTGTGGAGTGGGCAGAGAGAGAGACCAGTGAGAGAGAGAGAGGTCTGTGTGGAGTGGACAGAGAGAGAGACCAGTGAGAGAGAGAGAGGTCTCTGTGGAGTGGACAGAGAGAGAGACCAGAGAGAGAGAGAGACCAGTGAGAGAGAGAGAGGTCTGTGTGGAGTGGGCAGAGAGAGAGACCAGAGAGAGAGAGAGAGGTCTGCATGGAGTGGTCAGAGAGAGAGACCAGTGAGAGAGAGAGATCAGAGAGAGAGAGACCAGAGAGAGAGAGAGACCAGTGAGAGAGAGAGAGGTCTCTGTGGAGTGGGCAGAGAGAGAGACCAGTGAGAGAGAGAGAGGTCTGTGTGGAGTGGGCAGAGAGAGAGACCAGTGAGAGAGAGAGAGAGGTCTGTGTGGAGTGGACAGAGAGAGAGAGACCAGTGAGAGAGAGAGAGGTCTGTGTGGAGTGGACAGAGAGAGAGACCAGAGAGAGAGAGAGAGGTCTGTGTGGAGTGGACAGAGAGAGAGAGACCAGTGAGAGAGAGAGAGGTCTGTGTGGAGTGGACAGAGAGAGAGATCAGAGAGAGAGAGAGATCAGAGAGAGAGAGACCAGAGAGAGAGAGAGACCAGTGAGAGAGAGAGAGGTCTCTGTGGAGTGGACAGAGAGAGAGAGACCAGTGAGAGAGAGAGAGGTCTGTGTGGAGTGGACAGAGAGAGAGAGACCAGTGAGAGAGAGAGAGAGGTCTGTGTGGAGTGGACAGAGAGAGATCAGAGAGAGAGAGACCAGAGAGAGAGAGAGACCAGTGAGAGAGAGAGAGGTCTGTGTGGAGTGGGCAGAGAGAGAGACCAGTGAGAGAGAGAGAGGTCTGTGTGGAGTGGACAGAGAGAGAGAGACCAGTGAGAGAGAGAGAGAGGTCTGTGTGGAGTGGACAGAGAGAGATCAGAGAGAGAGAGACCAGAGAGAGAGAGAGACCAGTGAGAGAGAGAGAGGTCTCTGTGGAGTGGACAGAGAGAGAGACCAGTGAGAGAGAGAGAGGTCTGTGTGGAGTGGGACAGAGAGAGAGACCAGTGAGAGAGAGAGAGGTCTGTGTGGAGTGGACAGAGAGAGAGATCAGAGAGAGAGAGACCAGAGAGAGAGAGAGACCAGTGAGAGAGAGAGAGGTCTCTGTGGAGTGGACAGAGAGAGAGAGACCAGTGAGAGAGAGAGAGGTCTGTGTGGAGTGGACAGAGAGAGAGAGACCAGTGAGAGAGAGAGAGAGGTCTGTGTGGAGTGGACAGAGAGAGAGACCAGTGAGAGAGAGAGAGGTCTGTGTGGAGTGGACAGAGAGAGAGAGACCAGTGAGAGAGAGAGAGAGGTCTGTGTGGAGTGGACAGAGAGAGATCAGAGAGAGAGAGACCAGAGAGAGAGAGAGACCAGTGAGAGAGAGAGAGGTCTCTGTGGAGTGGACAGAGAGAGAGACCAGTGAGAGAGAGAGAGAGGTCTGTGTGGAGTGGTCAGAGAGAGAGACCAGTGAGAGAGAGAGAGAGGTCTGTGTGGAGTGGACAGAGAGAGAGACCAGAGAGAGAGAGAGAGGTCTGTGTGGAGTGGACAGAGAGAGAGAGACCAGTGAGAGAGAGAGAGGTCTGTGTGGAGTGGACAGAGAGAGATCAGAGAGAGAGAGACCAGAGAGAGAGAGAGACCAGTGAGAGAGAGAGAGGTCTGTGTGGAGTGGGCAGAGAGAGAGACCAGTGAGAGAGAGAGAGGTCTGTGTGGAGTGGACAGAGAGAGAGATCAGAGAGAGAGAGAGATCAGAGAGAGAGACCAGAGAGAGAGAGAGACCAGTGAGAGAGAGAGAGGTCTCTGTGGAGTGGACAGAGAGAGAGACCAGTGAGAGAGAGAGAGGTCTGTGTGGAGTGGACAGAGAGAGAGATCAGAGAGAGAGAGAGAGATCAGAGAGAGAGAGACCAGAGAGAGAGAGAGACCAGTGAGAGAGAGAGAGGTCTCTGTGGAGTGGACAGAGAGAGAGAGACCAGTGAGAGAGAGAGAGGTCTGTGTGGAGTGGGCAGAGAGAGAGACCAGAGAGAGAGAGAGAGAGGTCTGTGTGGAGTGGACAGAGAGAGAGAGACCAGTGAGAGAGAGAGAGAGGTCTGTGTGGAGTGGACAGAGAGAGATCAGAGAGAGAGAGACCAGAGAGAGAGAGAGACCAGTGAGAGAGAGAGAGAGGTCTGTGTGGAGTGGACAGAGAGAGAGAGACCAGTGAGAGAGAGAGAGAGGTCTGTGTGGAGTGGACAGAGAGAGATCAGAGAGAGAGAGACCAGAGAGAGAGAGAGACCAGTGAGAGAGAGAGAGGTCTCTGTGGAGTGGACAGAGAGAGAGACCAGTGAGAGAGAGAGAGGTCTGTGTGGAGTGGTCAGAGAGAGAGACCAGTGAGAGAGAGAGAGAGGTCTGTGTGGAGTGGACAGAGAGAGAGAGACCAGTGAGAGAGAGAGAGGTCTGTGTGGAGTGGGCAGAGAGAGAGACCAGTGAGAGAGAGAGAGAGGTCTGTGTGGAGTGGACAGAGAGAGAGACCAGTGAGAGAGAGAGAGGTCTGTGTGGAGTGGACAGAGAGAGAGACCAGTGAGAGAGAGAGAGAGGTCTGTGTGGAGTGGACAGAGAGAGAGACCAGTGAGAGAGAGAGAGAGGTCTGTGTGGAGTGGACAGAGAGAGAGACCAGTGAGAGAGAGAGAGGTCTGTGTGGAGTGGGCAGAGAGAGAGAGACCAGAGAGAGAGAGACCAGAGAGAGAGAGAGACCAGTGAGAGAGAGAGAGAGGTCTGTGTGGAGTGGACAGAGAGAGAGACCAGTGAGAGAGAGAGAGGTCTGTGTGGAGTGGACAGAGAGAGAGACCAGTGAGAGAGAGAGAGAGGTCTGTGTGGAGTGGACAGAGAGAGAGACCAGTGAGAGAGAGAGAGGTCTGTGTGGAGTGGGCAGAGAGAGAGAGACCAGAGAGAGAGAGACCAGAGAGAGAGAGAGACCAGTGAGAGAGAGAGAGAGGTCTGTGTGGAGTGGACAGAGAGAGAGACCAGTGAGAGAGAGAGAGGTCTGTGTGGAGTGGACAGAGAGAGAGACCAGTGAGAGAGAGAGAGAGGTCTGTGTGGAGTGGACAGAGAGAGAGAGACCAGTGAGAGAGAGAGAGGTCTGTGTGGAGTGGGCAGAGAGAGAGACCAGTGAGAGAGAGAGAGGTCTGTGTGGAGTGGACAGAGAGAGAGACCAGTGAGAGAGAGAGAGAGGTCTGTGTGGAGTGGACAGAGAGAGAGAGACCAGTGAGAGAGAGAGAGGTCTGTGTGGAGTGGACAGAGAGAGAGAGACCAGTGAGAGAGAGAGAGGTCTGTGTGGAGTGGGCAGAGAGAGAGACCAGTGAGAGAGAGAGAGAGGTCTGTGTGGAGTGGACAGAGAGAGAGAGACCAGAGAGAGAGAGAGACCAGTGAGAGAGAGAGAGAGGTCTGTGTGGAGTGGACAGAGAGAGAGAGACCAGTGAGAGAGAGAGAGGTCTGTGTGGAGTGGACAGAGAGAGAGAGACCAGTGAGAGAGAGAGAGAGGTCTGTGTGGAGTGGACAGAGAGAGATCAGAGAGAGAGAGACCAGAGAGAGAGAGAGACCAGTGAGAGAGAGAGACCAGTGAGAGAGAGAGAGAGGTCTGTGTGGAGTGGACAGAGAGAGAGACCAGTGAGAGAGAGAGAGAGGTCTGTGTGGAGTGGACAGAGAGAGAGAGACCAGTGAGAGAGAGAGAGGTCTGTGTGGAGTGGGCAGAGAGAGAGACCAGTGAGAGAGAGAGAGAGGTCTGTGTGGAGTGGACAGAGAGAGAGAGACCAGTGAGAGAGAGAGAGGTCTGTGTGGAGTGGACAGAGAGAGAGAGACCAGTGAGAGAGAGAGAGAGGTCTGTGTGGAGTGGACAGAGAGAGAGACCAGTGAGAGAGAGAGAGGTCTGTGTGGAGTGGACAGAGAGAGAGAGACCAGTGAGAGAGAGAGAGAGGTCTGTGTGGAGTGGACAGAGAGAGAGACCAGTGAGAGAGAGAGAGGTCTGTGTGGAGTGGGCAGAGAGAGAGACCAGAGAGAGAGAGACCAGAGAGAGAGAGAGACCAGTGAGAGAGAGAGAGGTCTCTGTGGAGTGGACAGAGAGAGAGACCAGTGAGAGAGAGAGAGAGGTCTGTGTGGAGTGGGCAGAGAGAGAGACCAGAGAGAGAGAGACCAGAGAGAGAGAGAGACCAGTGAGAGAGAGAGAGGTCTCTGTGGAGTGGACAGAGAGAGAGACCAGTGAGAGAGAGAGAGAGGTCTGTGTGGAGTGGACAGAGAGAGAGACCAGTGAGAGAGAGAGAGGTCTCTGTGGAGTGGACAGAGAGAGGAGCGGCTGCATTGATCCGTGGCCTTGCTTATATGATTATATATATATATATGATTATATATATATATATATATATATATATATATATATATATATATATTATTGCTTATATGACGAGAACCAAAGAATGCAGAGAAATCTATAAATCCAATATGGTGTGAGAGGGTGTTGAAATGTTGACAATCTCCATGAAGGGTTTTATAAAGAGAATAGTGATTTTTGCTCTCACTGTCGGTCTGTTATGCTACGGTCAGCACCTTGGACAGCTCCTCTCCACGACACAGACTCTAAAGGGCTATTGTGTATTAACGGCCTATCTCTGCCATTCTAACTCATGGGCCAAAAATTGGGCTTTCATGGAGTGATTCAAAATGGCCGCGGGGGCTGGAAAATGTGAAAAAAACGCATCTGCGCATGCGTCAGCTGCACGAGCTCCATTCAATTAAACAAGAGACTTCTAAAGTCCACAGCGACTAAACTAGAGTGGTCCAGAACACTCAGCATTGACACACATGTGGAACGGAGCTTTGGGCCAAGAGACAACTTTTGGACCATCCTGTAAAGACGTTTTCCAGAGGTCTGCCAACGCTATATGTTAGCATTGGCTAATTCTTATTCCGGGTCCACCCCCACAGGCCCGGGGTGGTACTGCAGCATGTCAGCGCACGTCATTTTGGCCACTATTGAGCCTGGACCCGCCCACACTGGTTATATCCTTTACACGGTGTGACGGTTAGCTGTGATGTTAGCTGCGTGAGTTAGCTGTGATGCTAGCTTACCATCCTGCGCGAGCGTGGCGGCGGCCGGTGGTTGTAGGCGTAGTAGTTGAGCATGGCGTACTCGATCATGGCGGCGAACACGAAGAGGAAGCACACGGTCACAAACAGGTCCATCGCCGTCACGTACGACACGCGCGGCAGAGAGTTCCTCGCCACCGTGCTCAGCGTGGTCATGGTCAGGACCGTAGTGATGCCTGCGGAGACATCAGAGACATGAGACATCAAGGGGACCATGTGGAGCAAGACACGGGACCATGTGGAGCGAGACACAACACGGGACCATGTGGAGCGAGACACAACACGGGACCATGTGGAGCGAGACACAACACGGGACCATGTGGAGCGAGACACAACACGGGACCATGTGGAGCGAGACACAGGACCATGTGGAGCAAGACACAACACGGGACCATGTGGAGCGAGACACATCACGGGACCATGTGGAGCGAGACACAACACGGGACCATGTGGAGCGAGACACGGGACCATGTGGAGCGAGACACATCACGGGACCATGTGGAGCGAGACACATCACGGGACCATGTGGAGCGAGACACAACACAAGACCATGTGGAGCGAGACACAGGACCATGTGGAGCGAGACACAACACGGGACCATGTGGAGCGAGACACATCACGGGACCATGTGGAGCGAGACACAACACGGGACCATGTGGAGCGAGACACAATACGGGACCATGTGGAGCGAGACACAACACGGGACCATGTGGAGCGAGACACAACACGAGACCATGTGGAGCGAGACACAACACGGGACCATGTGGAGCGAGACACAACACGGGACCATGTGGAGCGAGACACAACACGGGACCATGTGGAGCGAGACACAACACGGGACCATGTGGAGCGAGACACAACACGGGACCATGTGGAGCGAGACACAACACGGGACCATGTGGAGCGAGACACAGGACCATGTGGAGCAAGACACAACACGGGACCATGTGGAGCGAGACACATCACGGGACCATGTGGAGCGAGACACAACACGGGACCATGTGGAGCGAGACACAACACGGGATCATGTGGAGCGAGACACGGGACCATGTGGAGCGAGACACATCACGGGACCATGTGGAGCGAGACACATCACGGGACCATGTGGAGCGAGACACAACACAAGACCATGTGGAGCGAGACACAGGACCATGTGGAGCGAGACACAACACGGGACCATGTGGAGCGAGACACATCACGGGACCATGTGGAGCGAGACACAACACGGGACCATGTGGAGCGAGACACAATACGGGACCATGTGGAGCGAGACACAACACGGGACCATGTGGAGCGAGACACAACACGAGACCATGTGGAGCGAGACACAACACGGGACCATGTGGAGCGAGACACAACACGGGACCATGTGGAGCGAGACACAACACGGGACCATGTGGAGCGAGACACAACACGGGACCATGTGGAGCAAGACACAACACGGGACCATGTGGAGCGAGACACAACACGGGACCATGTGGAGCGAGACACAACACGGGACCATGTATAGCGAGACACAACTCGGGACCATGTGGAGCGAGATACAACACGGGACCATGTGGAGCGAGACACAACACGAGACCATGTGGAGCAAGACACAACACGGGACCATGTGGAGCGAGACACAACACGAGACCATGTGGAGCGAGACACAACACGAGACCATGTGGAGCGAGACACAACACAGGACCATGTGGAGCGAGACACAGGACCATGTGGAGCAAGACACAACACGAGACCATGTGGAGCAACCATGTGGAGCAAGACACAACACGGGACCATGTGGAGCGAGACACAGGACCATGTGGAGCGAGACACAGGACCATGTGGAGCAAGACACAACACGGGACCATGTGGAGCGAGACACAACACGAGACCATGTGGAGCGAGACACAACACGAGACCATGTGGAGCGAGACACAACACGGGACCATGTGGAGCGAGACACAACACGGGACCATGTGGAGCAAGACACAGGACCATGTGGAGCGAGACACAGGACCATGTGGAGTAGGGGTGGGAACCTCAGGGTACCTTACGATACAATACGTGATACAAAGCTCACAATAACAATTTTATCACAATATGACGATTATCGATATATTGGTCAGAAATATACTATATGCTAATTTATGGTTTAAATAAAAGAATTTTAGGTAAAAAAATACACTTTATTTCATGATAAATGGTGCAGATGCATAAATGTCGTCATATATTAAGTATTGATTCTAATTGAAAGAAAATATATATATTTTTTTCTTCCAAAATCAATACTTGGCAAATGCATATCGATAATCCATCGTGGAAGAAAGTATCACGATATATTGTTATATCGATATATCGTCACACTTATTGTGGAGCGAGACACATAAAAGGACCATGTGGAGCGAGACACAACACGGGACCATGTGGAGCAAGACACAGGACCATGTGGAGCGAGACACAACACGGGACCATGTGGAGCAGGACACATCAAAGGACCATGTGGAGCGAGACAGATAAAAGGACCATGTGGAGCAAGACACAACACGGGACCATGTGGAGCGAGATAGTTTATTTTCTCATCATACACACGGGACAAGCTAAAAAAATTTGACGAACAAAACTAAGATTGGCCCTCACCAATTCACAGCTAATTCAGGCTAATTGGTGTACGCTAACCCTAGCTCTAGCGCTAACCCTAGCTCTAGCGCTAACCCTTAGCGTTAGCCCCATTTTGTCTGAATAAAAACAATAAAATACATACACACATAAACACGCACCTGTAACAACACTAATGAAAATAATAGTTGTAAAAAGGGTTTCTGTGAATGCTAACCGCTAATAGCACAAACTTTAGCCTCTTACGCTACGATACAGTTGTATCTTTGACACAGCCGCTAATGAACTGAGCACCTTTTTTACCCGTAACCTTATTATCCGTTTCTTTCGTTAATTACAACCCGGCGTCGGTCCTGGTGTCGCGGCGCCCTCCGTCCCGTTCCCCGCGGCGCAACAAACGCTTAATATTATGTTCAAATGAAAATCAATTCTTTTGAAACGCGGCGTGACACAGGAGCCCACTGGGAGCATCACTCCCTCCGCCGCTCGCTTCTTTCAGACTCTCTCCTCCACTCGCTCCGGTTTCCATGGCGACCGGCTGCCTCGGCTATTTCGAGCTTCCTCCTTTAGCTCGGCTTTCGTCTAGACTTTTTCTCTATTTGATCAGCGCGTTTTTAAAGAAGAAACAATGGCAGTAAATTAGCGACTGTCAAACGGGAAAATCTGCTTCTGTTTCTTCTGTTTATCCGAGAATCATGTCTCGCTGTTTTTCAGCTGAAAGGGGGAGACGAGAGAGACTTCAACAACAAGGAAATGTAAAAATAATTCTACATGATGGATCTAAAACCACTCTCTGGTCTCTCTCTCTGGTCTCTCGCTCTGGTCTCTCTCTGGTCTCTCTCTGGTCTCTCTCTGGTCTCTCTCTGGTCTCTCTCTGGTCTCCCTCTGGTCTCTCTCTCTGGTCTCTCTCCCTGGTCTCTCTCTGGTCTCTCTCTGGTCTCTCTCTGGTCTCTCTCTGGTCTCTCTCTGGTCTCTCTCTCTGGTCTCTCTCTCTCTCTCTGGTCTCTCTCTCTGGTCTCTCTCTGGTCTCTCTCTCTGGTCTCTCGCTCTGGTCTCTCTCTGGTCTCTCTCTGGTCTCTCTCTGGTCTCTCTCTGGTCTCTCTCTGGTCTCCCTCTGGTCTCTCTCTCTGGTCTCTCTCCCTGGTCTCTCTCTGGTCTCTCTCTGGTCTCTCTCTGGTCTCTCTCTGGTCTCTCTCTGGTCTCTCTCTCTGGTCTCTCTCTCTCTCTCTGGTCTCTCTCTCTGGTCTCTCTCTGGTCTCTCTCTCTGGTCTCTCTCTCTCTTGTCTCTCTCTGGTCTCTTTCTGGTCTCTCTCTGGTCTCTCTGGTCTCTCTCTCTGGTCTCTCTCTGGTCTTTCTCTCTGGTCTCTCTATGGTCGCTCTCTCTGGTCTCTCTCTCTGGTCTCTCTCTGGTCTCTCTCTCTCTTGTCTCTCTCTGGTCTCTCTCTGGTCTCTCTCTCTGGTCATTCTCGCTCTGGCCTCTCTCTAGTCTGTCTCTTTCTCTCTCTCTGGTCTCTCTTTCTAGTCTCTCTTTCTGGTCTCTCTCTCTGGTCTCTATAGTCTCTTTCTCTCTGGTCTCTCTTTCTCTGGTCTCTCTGGTCTCTCTCTCTGGTCTCTCTCTGGTCTCTCTCTGGTCTTTCTCTGGTCTCTCTCTCAGGTCTCTGTCTCTGGTCTCTCTCTCTCTGGTCCCTCCCTCTCTGGTACCTCTCTCTCTGGTCTCTCTCTCTCTCTCTGGTCTCTCTGGTACCTCTCTATCTGGTCCCTCCCTCTCTGGTACCTCTCTCTCTGGTCTCTCTCTCTCTCTCTGGTCTGTCTCACTGGTCTCTCTCTGGTCTCTCTCTTTGGTCTCTCTCTCTCTCTCTCTGGTACCTCTCTGTCTAGTCTCTCTCGCTCTGGTTTCTCTCTCTCTGGTCCCTCCCTCTCTGGTACCTCTCTCTCTGGTCTTTCTCTGGTCTCTCTCTCAGGTCTCTGTCTCTGGTCTCTCTCTCTCTGGTCCCTCCCTCTCTGGTACCTCTCTCTCTGGTCTCTTTCTCTCTCTCTGGTCTCTCTCTCTGGTACCTCTCTCTCTCTCTCTGGTCTCTGGTCTCTCTCTCTGGTCTCTCTCTGGTCTCTCTCTCTGGTACCTGTCTCTCTCTCTCTGGTCTCTCTGGTACCTCTCTCTCTGGTCTCTCTCTCTCTGGTCTCTCTCTCTGGTCTCTCTCTCTGGTCTCTCTCTGGTCTCTCTCTTTCTGGTCTCTCTCTGGTGTCCTATGGTGGAGCAGCCTGTTTGGCTCCGGGACAGGACCAGATGTTACAGATGTGAACAAATATCACGTCTTGACCTTTAGCGCAAGGTCCGGAGGTAAAACCAGAAACCGGAACCTTTTCTCTGGGACTAAAAATAGTGGAAACAAGCAAGAGTCAAGGATCAGCCCCATGGTCAGAGACAGATCTGCTGCAAACAATGGGACTATGTGAGGTAATAATGGTTTTTATGGTGAGAGAGAGACCAGAGAGAGAGACTGGAGAGAGAGACCGGAGAGACCGGAGAGAGAGACCAGAGAGACCGGAGAGAGAGACCAGAGAGAGAGAGACCAGAGAGAGAGAGAGACCAGAGAGAGAGAGAGACCAGAGAGAGAGCGACCAGAGAGAGAGCGACCAGAGAGAGAGAGACCAGAGTTAGAGAGACCAGAGTTAGAGACCAGAGTGAGAGACCAGAGTGAGAGACCAGAGTGAGAGACCGGAGTGAGAGACCGGAGTGAGAGACCAGAGTGAGAGACCAGAGTGAGAGACCAGAGTGAGAGACCAGAGTGAGAGACCGGAGTGAGAGACCGGAGTGAGAGACCAGAGTGAGAGACCAGAGTGAGAGACCGGAGTGAGAGACCGGAGTGAGAGACCGGAGTGAGAGACCGAAGTGAGAGACCGGAGTGAGAGAGACCGGAGTGAGAGAGACCGGAGTGAGAGAGACCGGAGTGAGAGACCAGAGTGGGAGACCGGAGTGAGAGACCGGAGTGAGAGACCGGAGTGAGAGACCGGAGTGAGAGACCAGAGTGAGAGACCAGAGTGAGAGACCTGAGAGAGAGCGACCAGAGAGAGAGAGACCAGAGAGAGAGCGACCAGAGAGAGAGAGACCAGAGTTAGAGACCAGAGTGAGAGACCAGAGTGAGAGACCAGAGTGAGAGACCAGAGTGAGAGACCAGAGTGAGAGACCAGAGTGAGAGACCGGAGTGAGAGACCGGAGTGAGAGACCGGAGTGAGAGACCGAAGTGAGAGACCGGAGTGAGAGAGACCGGAGTGAGAGACCGGAGTGAGAGACCGGAGTGAGAGACTGGAGTGAGAGACCGGAGTGAGAGACCAGAGTGAGAGACCAGAGTGAGAGACCAGAGTGAGAGACCAGAGTGAGAGACCAGAGTGAGAGACCAGAGTGAGAGACCAGAGTGAGAGACCAGAGTGAGAGACCAGAGCTTAGTTGCTAGAGCATTGGCTTTTGACTGAAGGTTGTGGGTTCGAGCTCCGCCAATTCCTACTGATGTCTTCTGTTGTGTCCTTGGGCAAGACACTTAACCCCACATTCCCGCTGAAACCTCAAGGCAAATCATGGACAAAGGGGAAGAAAATGGACGATGGTTTTCTGTGTGTTTTTAAAAACAGATTTCAACAGTTTGCAGTGACTTTGATAAATAAGTTTTAATCTCGTTTGTATAGAAATAGTTTTATTGAAAGAGTCTGAAGGCTGAGGGTGAAATACTGTACGTCTGAATAGAAGCATTCAAAACTGTACAATATTAGCTTTAGCGTTCGGAATCGTCCTTGTCTTGTGGATTCACTGAATACAGCAGAGTCAATGTCTTCATATGCAGCGGTTAATGTAGCCACAGCCGTCCTGGGGCAGACTGACCACCTCTTGCTGCTACTAGGGATGAGGGTTGGTGTTTGTGGTTAAGGTTGGGGCTTGTGTGGTCTCTCTCTCTCTGGTCTCTCTCTGTTCTCTCTCTCTCTCTGGTCTCTCTCTCTGGTCTCTCTCTGTCCTCTCTCTCTCTGGTCTCTCTCTGTTGTCTCTCTGTTCTCTCTCTCTGGTCTCTCTCTGTTGTCTCTCTGTTCTCTCTCTCTCTGTTCTCTGTTCTCTCTCTCTCTCTGGTCTCTCTCTCTCTGGTCTCTCTCTGGTCTCTCTCTCTCTGGTCTCTCTCTGTTCTCTCTCTCTCAGTTCTCTCTCTCTCTGGTCTCTCTCTGTTCTCTCTCTCTCTGGCCTCTCTCTGTTCTCTCTCTCTCTGGTCTCTCTCTGTTCTCTCTCTCTCTGGTCTCTCTCTGTTCTCTCTCTCTCTGGTCTCTCTCTGTTCTCTCTCTCTCTGGTCTCTCTCTGTCCTCTCTCTCTCTGGTCTCTCTCTCTGGTCTCTCTCTCTCTGGTCTCTCTCTCTGGTCTCTCTCTCTGGTCTCTCATGAGCACCTCTGAAGAAGACAGAATTAAAAGTAAACTAGTGGAACCAAAAACTTTGAACCCACTGAAACCATCGATGGTACAGATTGATGGTACAGTTATGGTAGAATAAATCCAGGCCTCAGTTATGGACCATGAATTACATTTTAATTTGAAGAAACAGAAAAGGTCCCCAGTGCGACTTTCTTTAATGTGAGGAACTTTGACGTCGCAGAAGTGCGTCTCTCAGGTACAAACTTCTTCCTGATTCATGGCTGGAAGTGAAACGAGGATCTGTGGCCGTTTGGGATCTCATTACTGGACCTGCTCCTCCAGGACTTTGGTCTGTTTTTATTTTTATTCAGAAATGTGATGTTACGGTGTTAAAGGTACAACAACAGACGTCCAGAACTGTCTGGTTCACTTTGTCTACTGTGTGGTCCACTTTATCCAGTCTGGTCCAATTTAACTCTAGTCCGGTCCACGTTATCATAGTCCGGTCCACGTTATCACAGTCCAGTCCACGTTATCACAGTCCAGTCCACGTTATCATAGTCCAGTCCACGTTATCACAGTCCGGTCCATGTAATCTGGAGTCCAGTCCACTTTATCTCTAGTCCGGCCCACTTTATTTCTAGTCTGATCCGTTTTTTTTCTAGTCCGGTCCAGGTTATCTCAAGTCCGGTCCAGGTTATCCTTAGTCCGGTCCACGTTATCTCTAGTCCCTGTTATCTCCAGTCCGGTCCAGGTTATCTCTAGTCCGGTCCACGTTATCTCTAGTCCGGTCCAGGTTATCTCAAGTCCAGTCCTTGTTATCTCTAGTCCGGTCCCTGTTATCTCTAGTCCGGTCCACGTTATCTCTAATCCGGTCCACGTTATCTCTAGTCCGGTCCACGTTATCTCTAATCCGGTCCACGTTATCTCTAGTCCGGTCCACATTATCTCTAGTCCGGTCCCTGTTATCTCCAGTCCGGTCCAGGTTATCTCAAGTCCGGTCCAGGTTATCTCTAGTCCGGTCCAGGTTATCTCTAGTCCGGTCCCTGTTATCTCCAGTCCGGTCCAGGTTATCTCAAGTCCGGTCCAGGTTATCTCTAGTCCGGTCCAGGTTATCTCTAGTCCGGTCCCTGTTATCTCCAGTCCGGTCCAGGTTATCTCAAGTCCGGTCCAGGTTATCTCTAGTCCGGTCCACGTTGTCTTTAGTTCGGTCCACGTTATCCACAATCCGGTCAATGTTATCTGGAGTCCGGTCCACTTCTTTTCAAGTCTGGTCCACGTTTTCTCTAGTCCGGTACAGGTTATCTCCAGTCCGGTCCGCTTTATCTCAAGTCCGGTCCGCTTTATCTCAAGTCTGGTCCACATTGTCTCCAGTCCGGTCCATGTTATCGCTAGTCCGGTTCATGTTATCTCTAGTCCGGTCCATGTTATCTCAAGTCCGGTTCATGTTATCTCTAGTCCGGTCCATTTTATCTCCAGTCCGGTTTATGTTATCTCTAGTCCTGTTCATGTTATCTCCAGTCCGGTTCATGTTATCTCTAGTCCGGTCCACTTTGGTCTGAGCTCCTGCTGGTTTGGGCCGTGTTATAATATTTAACAGATGAACTCTCTGTTACTCATTGAAGTGAGAAACCCTCTCCCTGTGACATTTCTGCTGCTTCACTTGTTATGGAGGACACGCTGCTGGAGCCTGGGTGCCTTGCTCGTGGGCACAGAGGCAGTGGGGACACAGCTGGTAAATGTTAGCACAGACCCAGAGGGTTCGCAGAGGACGAGATGGAAGTGTCCGATGTGTCTGAGCAGAGCAGAGAGGCGGCTTTATCGAGATAGAACCATATATTTGATCAGAACTAAGCTCAATAATGAATCAATATAAATATCAGTATAATCAGTATTAAATAAATGTAAATATGCCAGATTATAGCCACAAAGATAGTTAATCTAAGCGCATTAATAAACATTTTTAACTCATAAACTGCATAAATGTTTCTTTATAAGGCTTTCTACATGTCCTGGTCATTTTACATTTTTATATTGTTGTGCAAATTAGACAAAATCTCACTTTTAAGCCTAAGACCCTCTCTAAAAATAAAAAGGTGTTGGTTATAGATTTGTTGTTGACAAAACTCTTGTCTATTCAGCTGTTATGGTCCCAGCTGGATTCGTCTGCATATCTGGCAACCTGAGTCAGGGAGAGTGGGAGAGGCTGCAGTACCACTTTCGGCCACACGTTTACCTTAAAGGCGCTATACCCGTTTCTGCAATGTTTGAATGTTTAGCCCCGCCCCCAACTCACTCACAGGCTTCTCATTTCCCCTACGCTCTCATAACACAGAGCCACCTAGTTTTATTTGCGATCTGATACGTATGCTAACATTAGCATTAGCGCAACTTGTAAGCCGTACAACAATCACTGATGAAATGGCACTAAAGCAATGGCACTGCTAACACAATATATAAGTAAAAGAATACCGCTAGTTTCGCGTCCGAATGTATTACTTTAAACATTAGAATATATTCTAATATTTAATTATAATTTATTATACAGCTCCTCACAGCAGCAGCAGCAGAACACTCCATTGACTTAAATGCAATTCTTCCGATCATTCTTTCTTGATAACAGAACTCTCAAACCAATAATGACCGAAGCCCCAATGCAACCTCTGTTTGTAATTCAGGAGTGTAAAATACTGCCATTACTCTGCAAGTACAACAAGCCATCAGCACCTGTCACTGCACACTTGTCTGTGTAGAGAAGCCAACGGAGCTAGCGGAGCTAGCCACGCTCAATAAACAACTACATATCTATCAATCAACACCATTAAACGTCAATCGGACAATACAGTTCACATATAAATCCTTAACACACATGCACGGACCATTTCAGAATTTGCGGTCAACGTTTTCATGACAAAAATACTGTTTTAATGTGACAAAAAGCGATCGCGAAAAACCCGGAAGTTACCATGAAACAACTAGCTAGCTTAGCTGTTACCTGCCTAGCACGTCCCGGTGAAACCTTTGGGAGCTAACTATTTTATTTGCAGTCATTAAATACATTTCTAATTATAAGGGTTGTCTAATATTTGTTCAAATATGTATATATTTTTAATTTTAGAATTATATTCGAATTTTGAAGTGGAAGCCCCGGTGTTAAGCAGCGCTGTAGAGGCTAGAGGACACAGGCTGTAGAGACTAGAGGACACAGGCTGTAGAGACTAGAGGACACAGGCTGTAGAGACTAGAGGACACAGGCTGTAGAGGCTAGAGGACACAGGCTGTAGAGACTAGAGGACACAGGCTGTAGAGACTAGAGGACACAGGCTGTAGAGACTAGAGGACACAGGCTGTAGAGACTAGAGGACACAGGCTGTAGAGACTAGAGGACGCAGGCTGTAGAGACTAGAGGACGCAGGCTGTAGAGGCTAGAGGACACAGGCTGTAGAGACTAGAGGACACAGGCTGTAGAGGCTAGAGGACGCAGGCTGTAGAGACTAGAGGACACAGGCTGTAGAGACTAGAGGACACAGGCTGTAGAGACTAGAGGACGCAGGCTGTAGAGACTAGAGGACACAGGCTGTAGAGACTAGAGGACACAGGCTGTAGAGACTAGAGGACACAGGCTGTAGAGACTAGAGGACACAGGCTGTAGAGGCTAGAGGACACAGGCTGTAGAGACTAGAGGACACAGGCTGTAGAGACTAGAGGACACAGGCTGTAGAGACTAGAGGACACAGGCTGTAGAGACTAGAGGACACAGGCTGTAGAGACTAGAGGACACAGGCTGTAGAGACTAGAGGACACAGGCTGTAGAGACTAGAGGACACAGGCTGTAGAGACTAGAGGACACAGGCTGTAGAGACTAGAGGACGCAGGCTGTAGAGACTAGAGGACACAGGCTGTAGAGACTAGAGGACACAGCTGTAGAGACTAGAGGACACAGGCTGTAGAGACTAGAGGACACAGGCTGTAGAGACTAGAGGACACAG
>OZ035844.1:21789737-21807237 GCA_964034765.1 Knipowitschia caucasica
GACGGAGGGAGGAGAGAGTCTAGACCGAGGGAGGAGAGAGAGTCTAGACCGGAGGGAGGAGAGAGAGTCTAGACCGGAGGGAGGAGAGAGAGTCTAGACCGGAGGGAGGAGAGAGAGTCTAGACCGGAGGAGAGGAGAGAGTCTAGACCGGAGGGAGGAGAGAGTCTAGACCAGAGGGAGGAGAGAGAGTCTAGACCGGAGGGAGGAGAGAGAGTCTAGACCAGAGGGAGGAGAGAGAGTCTAGACCAGAGGGAGGAGAGAGAGTCTAGACCAGAGGGAGGAGAGAGAGTCTAGACCGGAGGGAGGAGAGAGAGTCTAGACCGGAGGGAGGAGAGAGAGTCTAGACCGGAGGGAGGAGAGAGAGTCTAGACCAGAGGGAGGAGAGAGAGTCTAGACCAGAGGGAGAGAGAGTCTAGACCGAGGGAGGAGAGAGAGTCTAGACCAGAGGAGGAGAGAGTCTAGACCAGAGGGAGGAGAGAGAGTCTAGACCGGAGGGAGGAGAGAGAGTCTAGACCAGAGGGAGGAGAGAGAGTCTAGACCAGAGGGAGGAGAGAGTCTAGACCAGAGGGAGGAGAGAGAGTCTAGACCAGAGGGAGGAGAGAGAGTCTAGACCAGAGGGAGGAGAGAGTCTAGACCGGAGGGAGGAGAGAGAGTCTAGACCGGAGGGAGGGAGAGAGTCTAGACCAGAGGGAGGAGAGAGAGTCTAGACCAGAGGGAGGAGAGAGAGTCTAGACCGGAGGGAGGAGAGAGAGTCTAGACCGAGGGAGGAGAGAGAGTCTAGACCGAGGGAGGAGAGAGTCTAGACCAGAGGGAGGAGAGAGAGTCTAGACCGAGGAGGAGAGAGAGTCTAGACCGGAGGGAGGAGAGAGTCTAGACCAGAGGGAGGAGAGAGAGTCTAGACCAGAGGGAGGAGAGAGAGTCTAGACCAGAGGGAGGAGAGAGAGTCTAGACGAGAGGAGGCCAGAGGGAGGAGAGAGTCTAGACCAGAGGGAGGAGAGAGAGTCTAGACCGAGGGAGGAGAGAGAGTCTAGACCGAGGGGAGGAGAGAGTCTAGACCGGAGGGAGGAGAGAGAGTCTAGACCGAGGGAGGAGAGAGAGTCTAGACCGAGGGAGGAGAGAGTCTAGACCGGAGGGAGGAGAGAGTCTAGACCGGAGGGAGGAGAGAGAGTCTAGACCGAGGGAGAGAGAGAGTCTAGACCGGAGGAGGAGAGAGAGTCTAGACCGAGGGAGGAGAGAGTCTAGACCGGAGGGAGGAGAGAGAGTCTAGACCGAGAGGGAGGAGGAGAGAGTCTAGACCGGAGGGAGGAGAGAGAGTCTAGACCGGAGGGAGGAGAGAGAGTCTAGACCGGAGGGAGGAGAGAGTCTAGACCGGAGGGAGGAGAGAGAGTCTAGACCGAGGGAGGAGAGAGTCTAGACCGGAGGGAGGGAGAGAGTCTAGACCGAGGGAGGAGAGAGTCTAGACCGGAGGGAGGAGAGAGAGTCTAGACCGGAGGGAGGAGAGAGTCTAGACCGGAGGGAGGAGAGAGTCTAGACCGGAGGGAGGAGAGAGAGTCTAGACCGAGGGAGGAGAGAGAGTCTAGACCGGAGGGAGGAGAGAGAGTCTAGACCAGAGGGAGAGAGAGAGTCTAGACCGGAGGGAGGAGAGAGTCTAGACCGAGGGAGGAGAGAGAGTCTAGACCGGAGGGAGGAGAGAGAGTCTAGACCTGAGGGAGGAGAGAGAGTCTAGACCGGAGGGAGGAGAGAGAGTCTAGACCGGAGGGAGGAGAGAGAGTCTAGACCGGAGGGAGGAGAGAGTCTAGACCGGAGGGAGGAGAGAGAGTCTAGACCGGAGGGAGGAGAGAGTCTAGACCGGGGAGGAGAGAGAGTCTAGACCGAGGGAGGTGAGAGAGTCTAGACCAGAGGGAGGAGAGAGAGTCTAGACCAGAGGGAGGAGAGAGTCTAGACCGGAGGGAGGAGAGAGAGTCTAGACCGAGGGAGGAGAGAGATCTAGACCGGAGGGAGGAGAGAGTCTAGACCGAGGAGGAGAGAGAGTCTAGACCGGAGGGAGGTGAGAGAGTCTAGACCAGAGGGAGGAGAGAAAGTCTAGACCAGAGGGAGGAGAGAGAGTCTAGACCAGAGGGAGGAGAGAGAGTATAGACCAGAGGGAGGAGAGAGAGTATAGACCAGAGGGAGGAGAGAGAGTCTAGACCAGAGGGAGGAGAGAATCTAGACCGGAGGGAGGAGAGAGAGTCTAGACCGGAGGGAGGAGAGAGAGTCTAGACCGGAGGGAGGAGAGAGAGTATAGACCAGAGGGAGGAGAGAGAGTCTAGACCAGAGGGAGGAGAGAGTCTATTCCAGAGGAGGAGAGAGTCTAGACCAGAGGGAGGAGAGAGAGTATAGACCAGAGGGAGGAGAGAGAGTCTAGACCAGAGGAGGAGAGAGAGTCTATTCCAGAGGAGGAGAGAGTCTAGACCAGAGGGAGGAGAGAGAGTATAGACCAGAGGAGGAGAGAGTCTAGACCAGAGGGAGGAGAGAGTCTAGACCGGAGGAGGAGAGAGAGTCTAGACCGAGGGAGGAGAGAGAGTCTAGACCGGAGGGAGGAGAGAGTCTAGACCAGAGGGAGGAGAGGAGTCTAGACCGGAGGGAGGAGAGAGAGTCTAGACCGGAGGGAGGAGAGAGAGTCTAGACCAGAGGGAGGAGAGAGAGTCTAGACCGGAGGGAGGAGAGAGAGTCTAGACCGGAGGGAGGAGAGAGAGTCTAGACCGGAGGGAGGAGAGAGAGTCTAGACCAGAGGGAGGAGAGAGAGTCTAGACCGGAGGGAGGAGAGAGAGTCTAGACCGGAGGGAGGAGAGAGTCTAGACCGGAGGGAGGAGAGAGTCTAGACCGGAGGGAGGAGAGAGAGTCTAGACCAGAGGGAGGAGAGAGAGTCTAGACCGAGGGAGGAGAGAGTCTAGACCGGAGGGAGGAGAGAGAGTCTAGACCGGAGGGAGGAGAGAGAGTCTAGACCGGAGGGAGGAGAGAGAGTCTAGACCGGAGGGAGGAGAGAGAGTCTAGACCGGAGGGAGGAGAGAGAGTCTAGACCGGGGAGGAGAGAGTCAGACCGGAGGAGGAAGAGAGTCTAGACCGGAGGGAGGGAGAGAGTCTAGACCGAGGGAGGAGAGAGTCTAGACCAGAGGGAGGAGAGAGTCTAGACCGGAGGGAGGAGAGAGAGTCTAGACCGGAGGGAGGAGAGAGAGTCTAGACCGGAGGGAGAGAGAGAGTCTAGACCGGAGGGAGAGAGAGAGTCTAGACCGGAGGGAGGAGAGAGAGTCTAGACCGGAGGGAGGAGAGAGAGTCTAGACCGGAGGGAGGAGAGAGAGTCTAGACCGAGGGAGGAGAGAGAGTCTAGACCGAGGGAGGAGAGAGTCAGACCAGAGTGAGCGAGTTAGCCAGAGGAGGAGAGAGTCTAGACCGGAGGGAGGAGAGAGAGTCTAGACCGGAGGGAGGAGAGAGTCTAGACCGGAGGGAGGAGAGAGAGTCTAGACCGAGGGAGGAGAGAGAGTCTAGACCAGAGGGAGGAGAGAGACTATACCGGGAGGAGAATCTAGACCGGAGGAGGAGAGAGTATAGACCGAGGGAGGAGAGTAGTCTAGACGAGGAGGAGGAGAGATCCAGACGGGGAGGAGAGAGAGTCTAGACCGGAGGGAGGAGAGAGAGTCTAGACCAGAGGGAGGAGAGAGAGTCTAGACCGGAGGGAGGAGAGAGAGTCTAGACCGGAGGGAGGAGAGAGTCTAGACCGGAGGGAGGAAGAGAGTCTAGACCGGAGGGAGGAGAGAGAGCTAGAGACCGGAGGGAGGAGAGAGAGTCTAGACCGGAGGGAGGAGAGAGAGTCTAGACCGGAGGGAGGAGAGAGAGTCTAGACCGGAGGGAGGAGAGAGAGTCTAGACCGGAGGGAGGAGAGAGAGTCTAGACCGGAGGGAGGAGAGAGAGTCTAGACGGAGGGAGGAGAGAGAGTCTAGACCGGAGGGAGGAGAGGAGTCCTAGACCGGAGGGAGGATGAGAGAGTCTAGACCGGGGGAGGGAGGAGCTAACCGGGAGGAGAGAGTCTAGACCGGAGGGATGGAGAGGGAGTCTAGACCGGAGGGAGGAGAGAGAGTCTAGACCGGAGGGAGGAGAGAGTCTAGACCGGAGGGAGGAGAGAGTCTAGACCAGAGGGAGGAGAGAGAGTCTAGACCAGAGGGAGGAGAGAGAGTCTAGACCAGAGGGAGGGAGAGAGTATAGACCAAGGGAGGAGAGAATCTAGACCGAGGGAGGAGAGAGAGTCTAGACCGAGGGAGGAGAGAGAGTCTAGACCGGAGGGAGGAGAGAGTCTAGACCAGAGGGAGGAGAGAGAGTCTAGACCAGAGGGAGGAGAGAGAGTATAGACCAGAGGGAGGAGAGAGAGTATTAGACCAGAGGGAGGAGAGAGAGTATAGACCAGAGGGAGGAGAGAGAGTCTAGACCAGAGGGAGGAGAGAATCTAGACCGGAGGGAAGGAGAGAGAGTCTAAGGGATGTCTAATTTATAAGTCTTAGTTTTCACAAATCCATCCAAAAAAGTCTTTCAAAAGAAGAGGAACAAAATGTCAAATTATATTGGAAACAAAAGCAGTGGTTCGTGGGTTTTAGGACCTTTGTTATTCCAGTGTGCTGCGAAGGTTTCCTCCAGGTGCTCCGGTTTCCTCCAGGTGCTCCGGTTTCCTCCTGGTGTTCCGGTTTCCTCCTGGTGTTCCGGTTCCTCCAGCTCCGGTTTCCTCCAGGTGCTCCGGTTTCCTCCAGGTGCTCCGGTTTTCTCCAGGTGCTCCGGTTTCCTCCTGGTGCTCCGGTTTCCTCCTGGTGCTCCGGTTTTCCTCCTGGTTCTCCCGGTTTTCCTCCAGGTGGGCTCCGGTTTCCTCCTGGTGCTCCGGTTTTCCTCCTGGTGTTCCGGTTTCCTCTAGTGCTCTGGTTTTCCTCCTGGTGCTCCTGTTTTCCTCCGTTTTCCTCCTGGTGTTCCGGTTTTCCTCTAGGTGCTTCCGGTTTCCTCCTGGTGCTCCCTGTTTCCTCCGTTTCCTCCAGGTGCTCTGGTTTCCTCCAGGTGCTCTGGTTTCCTCCTGGTGCTTCCGGTTTCCTCCTGGTGCTCCGGTTTCCTCTGGTGCTCCCGGTTTCCTCTAGGTGCTACCGGTTTCCTCCAGGTGCTCCGGTTTTCCTCCTGTGCTCCCGGTTTCCTCCTGGTGCTCCGGTTTCCTCCTGGTGCTCCGGTTTCCTCCTGTGCTCCGGTTTCCTCGAGGTGCTCCGGTTGTCCTCTAGGTGCTCCGGTTTCCTCCTGGTGCTCCGGTTTCCTCCTGGTGCTCCGGTTTCCTCTAGGTGCTCCGGTTTCCTCCTGTGGTGCTGGCGGTTGTTCTCTGCGTCGCGGCTAATGGATTTCTCGCTAAAGGTCGCTGGGAAACATAATCTTTAATTAGATTATCTGTAATTTCTGGTGTTTTCTGCATATTTCAGTTGTTAATTAGTTTATGAATAATAATGCTGTAGACGGTGTCGCTGTAGAGAGAATAATGTATTTATAGATTTAAATTAGGGCTGTCAAAAGTAAGTCATGTTTTTTATATAGCGCCTTTCTCAGACCAGAGTCACACAGAGGTGGGAGGGGCCAGCGCAGGAGGCACAGACCTCTACATGTTTTTAGTGGTAGGGGAAACCGGAGCACCCGGAGGGAACCTATGCAGACACGGGGAGAACATGCAAACCGTAGTCTGTGGAGCCCTAGAATAAGGTTCTGGGTTCGAATCCTGGTCGGAACAGGGCCTCTCTGAGTGGAGTTTGGGCTATTGTGCTCCCCATGTCTGCGGAGTGGTTTCACGCCGTTGGCCGCCGGGTTCCGCCTGGGTCTCCGGTATACTCAGTCGTAAAACATAGTACAGCAGCTTGCAGGGTGGAGTTGTGGTGTTGGGCTGAATGGGGGACGACGGATGGGAAATTAGCCCATATAGAGGTACTGGGTGTGATGGTTCATTTACCATCTGCTGTAAGGCAGGTTATTGAGGGGTTTGGGAATAAGGTCCGCATCATGGTTCGTCTCCTGGCCGCTCGCTTGGATGGTGTTAATAATCTGCAGTGGTTGCATACTTGTCAGTCTCCTGGCCTCGCTCAGGGATGTGTGTATATCATCTGCGAGTGATTTGCACAGGGTCGGCGACTGTATCGCCGCATGTATGTGTGAATAATCTGACTGGGTTGTGTCACTCTGGGTTCGTCGCCTGTCCGCTCGCATGGATGTGTTGAGTAAGCGGCAGTGTTTTCACATGTGGCGGGCTCCGGTCTCGCTCATGGATGGTTAATAGTCTGCAGTGGTTGCACATGTGCGTCTGCCTGTCTCTCTCATGTATGGTCGTTTTGAAATAAGCTGCAGGGGGTGAGCACATGTGCGGCGCCTCCTGCTCGCGCATATCACTGTATGTGTTCTATGAAGCGGCAGTGTGTTGGCCGTGGTTGCGCCGTCGGGAGTCGACAGCCAGTTATTCAAAGTGGGTTCGATAGAAGAGACTAAAAACCAAGTCCAGACGCAGACGGATGGAGCTCGGGGGGCCCAACTGCTTCTGTTGTGGTGGGGGGGGGGGGGGGGGGCAGGCTTTGGTGGTCTGGGTGTGTGGGGCACTTGTTCACGCCAGGGGCTGGAGCTTATACTCCGGACCGGGACGCGGGGAAAGCCATGGAGCTAAACAAGAAGCTTGGGTTTTACAGACGGACGGGTTCCCAACGGCATCAAGGCGCCTATAACTACAATCAAAAATCCCAACAGCGGCGTTGTGGTTAAAATTACGGGTTTATACTGGTGAGATGTAGTAGTTAGGAGAGGGATATGATGTACCATATGAAGACCTGAAAAGGTACCACAGAGAGATGAGAGACTAGAGAGGGAGAGATAACCAGAGAGAGAGAGTACCTAGAGAAGGTGAGAGACCAGAGAGGGAGAGATCCAGAGAGGGAGTGTAGACCATAGTGGGAGAGAGTACCAGAAGAGGACCTAGAGAGACCAGAGAGGACCAGAGAGGAGTAGACCAGAGAGAGAGAGGCCAGAGAGAGGCATATTGTTCACGTAACTTGTCCTGTGCTCCTTGTTCCTACGGTCGCTGTGAACTGGTGATGCCAACACTGAAATTTCCCCACAGTGGGACGAATCAAAGATATCTCACCTTCATCTTTTTACTCTCTGTAAAAGGTGCAGTTAGACCAAATGACGGCTGTACGGTTACTGCCCCAAAAGCTTCATGAACTAAGGCGGGAAGTCTGAAAGGGCTGCTATGCGAATGCTATGCTAATTCTATGCTAAGCTGTCATTGTCACATTGTTGGCTAAAATGTGCATGACCAGAGAACTGTTTTTTCAATTGTAAACACACAACACACAGTGAAAAACTAAATGTGGGCCCTTTGTAATGATGACAGGTTAGGGCCCTTTAATGATGACAGATTAGGGCCCTTTAAAAATGACAGATTAGGGCCCTTTAATGATGACAGAATTAAGGGCCCTTTAAGATGACAGATTAGGGCCCTTAAAAAATGATCAGATCAGGGCTCTTTAATGATGACAGATTAGAGCCCTTTTAAAAAGGACAGATCAGGCTCGTTAATGATGACAGATTAGGGCCCTTTAATTATGACAGATAGGGGCCCTTTAATGATGACAGAGTTAGATTAGGGCCCTTTAATTATGACAGATTAGGGCCCTTTAATGATGACAGATTAGGCCCTTTAGTGATGACAGTTAAGGGCCCTGTTAAAAATGACAGATCAGGGCTCTTTAATGATGACAGATTAGGGCCCTTTAAAAATGACTGATCAAGGGCTCTTTAATGATGACAGATTAGGGCCCTTTAATGATGACAGATTAGGGCCCTTTAATATGATGACGGATAAGGGCCCTTTAATGATGACAGATAAGGGGCCCTTAATTGATTACCAGAGAGAGCCTAGTCCCTCCATCTTGCAGCAGACCGGACGGGAGGCGGCCTGACCCTGGACCCGTCTCCGCTCGCAGCCTGTGTCCATTTATCCTTTGTCTCAGACTCAAACAGAGCGGTAAGTAAGAGAGTTGTGGCGGAAAACCATGAATCCTCTCTGCTCTGGTCTGGACCAGTGTAAAACCAGAATCCTCTCTGCTCTGGTCTGGACCAGTGTAAAACCATGAATCCTCTCTGCTCTGGTCTGGACCAGTGTAAAACCATGAATCCTCTCTGCTCTGGTCTGGACCAGTGTAAAACCATGAATCCTCTCTGCTCTGGTCTGGACCAGTGTAAAACCATGAATCCCTCTCTGCTCTGGTCTGGACCAGTGTAAAACCATGAATCCTCTCTGCTCTGGTCTGGACCAGTGTAAAACCATGAATCCTCTCTGCTCTGGTCTGGAGCAGAGAGGATTCATGGTTTTACACTGGTCCAGACCAGAGCAGAGAGGATTCATGGTTTTACACTGGTCCAGACCAGAGCAGAGAGGATTCATGGTTTCACACTGGTCCAGACCAGAGCAGAGAGGATTCATGGTTTTACACTGGTCCAGACCAGAGCAGAGAGGATTCATGGTTTCACACTGGTCCAGACCAGAGCAGAGAGGATTCATGGTTTTACACTGGTCCAGACCAGAGCAGAGAGGATTCATGGTTTTACACTGGTCCAGACCAGAGCAGAGAGGATTCATGGTTTTACACTGGTCCAGACCAGAGCAGAGAGGATTCATGGTTTTTTTATATTTATATTTATATATATAGGGTTAGAGTAGAAACCTCAGTCTCTGTGCCGCTGCTCGGTCAGTTTAAAGTTACACATGTTTCACTTCTCCTTGGATCTGCTTTTACCGCGGTGCGTTATTTACCGTGTGTTGCCACGGCGACGAGGTTAAGCGAGGAGCGGACCGAGGCGAGCGGAGAGTGCCAGACTCCGCACAACTCTCTTACTTCCGCTCTGTTTGAGTCTGAGACAAGGATAATGGACCACAGGCTGCGAGCGGAGACCGGGTCCAGGGTCAGGCCGCCTCCAGTCCGGTCTGCTGCAAGATGGAGGGACTAGGCTCTCTCTGGTAATCAATAAAGGGCCCTTATCTGTCATCATTAAAGGGCCCTTATCTGTCATCAATAAAGGGCCCTAATCTGTCATCATTAAAGGGCCCTAATCTGTCATCATTAAAGAGCCCTGATCAGTCATTTTTAAAGGGCCCTAATCTGTCATCATTAAAGAGCCCTGATCTGTCATTTTTAAAGGGCCCTTATCTGTCATCAATAAAGGGCCCTAATCTGTCATCATTAAAGGGCCCTAATCTGTCATAATTAAAGGGCCCTAATCTAATCTGTCATCATTAAAGGGCCCTAATCTGTCATAATTAAAGGGCCCTAATCTGTCATCATTAACGAGCCCTGATCTGTCATTTTTAAAGGGCTCTAATCTGTCATCATTAAAGAGCCCTGATCTGTCATTTTTAAAGGGCCCTAATCTGTCATCATTAAAGGGCCCTAATCTGTCATCATTAAAGGGCCCTAATCTGTCATTTTTAAAGGGCCCTAATCTGTCATCATTAAAGGGCCCTAACCTGTCATCATTAAAGGGCCCACATTTAGTTTCACTGTGTGTTGTGTGTTTACAATTGAAAAACAGTTCTCTGGTCATGCACAATTTTAGCCAACAATGTGACAATGACAGATTAGCATAGAATTAGCATAGCATTAGCATAGCAGCCCTTTAAGACTTCCCGCCTTAGTTCATGAAGCTTTTGGGGCCGTAACCGTACAGCCGTCATCTTGGTCTAAATGCACCTTTTACAGAGAGTAAAAAGATGAAGAGATCTTTGATTCGTCCCACTGTGGGGAAATTTCAGTGTTGCATCACAAGTTACAGAACAGTAGGAAAAAGGAGCACACGGCACAAGTTAAGTGAACAATAGCCTCTCTCTGGCCTCTCTCTCTCTGGTCTCTCTCTCTCTGGTCCTCTCTGGTCTCTCTGGTCCTCTCTGGTCTCTCTCCCTCTCTGGTCTCTCTCCCTCTCTGGTCTCTCCCTCTCTGGTCTCTCCCTCTCTGGTCTCTCTCCCTCTCTGGTTTCTCTCCCTCTCTAGTCTCTCTCTCTCTCTGGTTCCTTTCTGGTCTCTCTTTGGTCTCTCTTCAATCTCTAACTCTAATATAAAAGTATAAAAGTATTTTAAAAAACGCCGCTGTTGGATTTTTGATTTAGTTTGGAGCCTTGTGCCCGTTGGAACCCGTCCGTCTGTAAAACCATGCTTCTTGTTTTGCTCCTGGCTTTCCCGCGTCACGGTCCGGTTTAGCTCAGCCAGGCGTGACAAGTGCAACAACAGACACAAAGCTCTCCCAAAAACAGAAGCAGTGGGACCAGCTCCATCCGTCTGCGTCTGGACTGTTTTTAGTCTCTTATAGAAACCACTTTGAATAAATGATGTCGACTCCCGAAGGCGCACACGGAAAACACTGCAGATTATTAACACATACATGAGAGAGACAGGAGACGAACATGTGAAAACACTGCAGATTATTAACACATACATGAGAGAGACAGGAGACGAACATGTGAAAACACTGCAGATTATTAACACATACATGAGAGAGACAGGAGACGAACATGTGAAAACACTGCAGATTATTAACACATACATGAGAGAGACAGGAGACGAACATGTGAAAACACTGCAGATTATTAACACATACATGAGAGAGACAGGAGACGAACATGTGAAAACACTGCAGATTATTAACACATACATGAGAGAGACTGGAGACGAACATGTGAAAACACTGCAGATTATTAACACATACATGAGAGAGACAGGAGACGAACATGTGACGGACTTTTAAATTACTAAATAAATGACTTACAGCAGAGGTAAATGAACACATCACTCCAGTACCTCGGGCTAATTTCCATCCGTCGTCCCACATTCACAAACACACACTCACCCTGAACTGCTGTATATGTTTTAGTGGTATACAGGAGAAACAGGAGAAACCGGAGCAACCGGAGGAAACCTACGCAGACATGAGGAGAACATGCAAACTCCACTCAGAGAGGCCCTGTTCCGACCAGGATTCGAACCCAGAACCTTATTCTAGGCTCCACAGACTACGGTTTGCATGTTCTCCCCGTGTCTGCATAGGTTCCCTCCGGGTGCTCCGGTTTCCCCTACCACTAAAAACATGTAGAGGTCTGTGCCTCCTGCGCTGGCCCCTCCCACCTCTGTGTGACTCTGGTCTGAGAAAGGCGCTATATAAAAAACATGACTTACTTTTGACAGCCCTAATTTAAATCTATAAATACATTATTCTCTCTACAGCGACACCGTCTACAGCATTATTATTCATAAACTAATTAAACAACTGAAATATGCAGAAAACACCAGAAATTACAGATAATCTAATTAAAGATTATGTTTCCCAGCGACCTTTAGCGAGAAATCCATTAGCCGCGACGCAGAGAACAACCGCAGCACCAGGAGGAAACCGGAGCACCTAGAGGAAACCAGAGCACCAGGAGGAAACCGGAGCACCAGGAGGAAACCGGAGCACCTAGAGGAAACCGGAGCACCTAGAGGAAACCGGAGCACCAGGAGGAAACCGGAGCACCAGGAGGAAACCGGAGCACCAGGAGGAAACCGGAGCACCAGGAGGAAACCGGAGCACCTGGAGGAAACCGGAGCACCTAGAGGAAACCGGAGCACCAGGAGGAAACCGGAGCACCAGGAGGAAACCGGAGCACCAGGAGGAAACCAGAGCACCTGGAGGAAACCAGAGCACCTGGAGGAAACCGGAGGAAACAGGAGCACCAGGAGGAAACCGGAGCACCTAGAGGAAACCGGAACACCAGGAGGAAACCGGAGGAAACAGGAGCACCAGGAGGAAACCAGAGCACCTAGAGGAAACCGGAACACCAGGAGGAAACCGGAGCACCAGGAGGAAACCGGAGCACCTGGAGGAAACCGGAGAACCAGGAGGAAACCGGAGCACCAGGAGGAAACCGGAGCACCAGGAGGAAACCGGAGCACCTGGAGAAAACCGGAGCACCTGGAGGAAACCGGAGCACCTGGAGGAAACCGGAGCACCTGGAGGAAACCGGAACACCAGGAGGAAACCGGAACACCAGGAGGAAACCGGAGCACCTGGAGGAAACCGGAGCACCTGGAGGAAACCTTCGCAGCACACTGGAATAACAAAGGTCCTAAAACCCACGAACCACTGCTTTTGTTTCCAATATAATTTGACATTTTGTTCCTCTTCTTTTGAAAGACTTTTTTTGGATGGATTTGTGAAAACTAAGACTTAAAATTAGACATCCCTTAGACTCTCTCTCCTCCCTCCGGTCTAGATTCTCTCCTCCCTCTGGTCTAGACTCTCTCTCCTCCCTCTGGTCTATACTCTCTCTCCTCCCTCTGGTCTATACTCTCTCTCCTCCCTCTGGTCTATACTCTCTCTCCTCCCTCTGGTCTAGACTCTCTCTCCTCCCTCTGGTCTAGACTCTCTCCTCCCTCCGGTCTAGACTCTCTCTCCTCCCTCCGGTCTAGACTCTCTCTCCTCCCTCCGGTCTAGATTCTCTCCTCCCTCTGGTCTATACTCTCTCTCCTCCCTCTGGTCTAGACTCTCTCTCCTCCCTCTGGTCTAGACTCTCTCTCCTCCCTCTGGTCTAGACTCTCTCCTCCCTCCGGTCTAGACTCTCTCCTCCCTCCGGTCTAGACTCTCTCTCCTCCCTCCGGTCTAGACTCTCTCCTCCCTCCGGTCTAGACTCTCTCCTCCCTCCGGTCTAGACTCTCTCTCCTCCCGCCGGTCTAGACTCTCTCTCCTCCCTCCGGTCTAGACTCTCTCCTCCCTCCGGTCTAGACTCTCTCTCCTCCCTCCGGTCTAGACTCTCTCTCCTCCCTCCGGTCTAGACTCTCTCTCCTCCCTCCGGTCTAGACTCTCTCTCCTCCCTCCGGTCTAGGCTCTCTCTCCTCCCTCCGGTCTAGGCTCTCTCTCCTCCCTCCGGTCTAGACTCTCTCTCCTCCCTCCGGTCTAGACTCTCTCCTCCCTCCGGTCTAGACTCTCTCTCCTCCCTCCGGTCTAGACTCTCTCTCTCCTCCCTCCGGTCTAGACTCTCTCTCCTCCCTCTGGTCTAGACTCTCTCTCCTCCCTCCGGTCTAGACTCTCTCTCCTCCCTCCGGTCTAGACTCTCTCTCCTCCCTCCGGTCTAGATTCTCTCCTCCCTCTGGTCTAGACTCTCTCTCCTCCCCTGGTCTATACTCTCTCTCCTCCCTCTGGTCTAGACTCTCTCCTCCCTCTGGTCTATACTCTCTCTCCTCCCTCTGGTCTAGACTCTCTCTCCTCCCTCTGGTCTATACTCTCTCTCCTCCCTCTGGTCTAGACTCTCTCCTTCCTCTGGAATAGACTCTCTCTCTCTCCCTCTCTGGTCTAGACTCTCTCTCCTCCCTCTGGTCTATACTCTCTCTCCTCCCTCCGGTCTAGACTCTCTCTCCTCCCTCCGGTCTAGACTCTCTCTCCTCCCTCCGGTCTAGATTCTCTCCTCCCTCTGGTCTAGACTCTCTCTCCTCCCTCTGGTCTATACTCTCTCTCCTCCCTCTGGTCTATACTCTCTCTCCTCCCTCTGGTCTAGACTCTCTCTCCTCCCTCTGGTCTAGACTTTCTCTCCTCCCTCTGGTCTAGACTCTCTCACCTCCCTCCGGTCTAGACTCTCTCTCCTCCCTCCGGTCTAGACTCTCTCCTCCCTCCGGTCTAGACTCTCTCCTCCCTCCGGTCTAGACTCTCTCTCCTCCCTCCGGTCTAGACTCTCTCCTCCCTCTGGTCTAGACTCTCTCTCCTCCCTCTGGTCTAGACTCTCTCACCTCCCTCCGGTCTAGACTCTCTCTCCTCCCTCCGGTCTAGACTCTCTCCTCCCTCCGGTCTAGACTCTCTCTCCTCCCTCCGGTCTAGACTCTCTCCTCCCTCCGGTCTAGACTCTCTCTCCTCCCTCCGGTCTAGACTCTCTCTCCTCCCTCAGGTCTAGGCTCTCTCTCCTCCCTCCGGTCTAGACTCTCTCTCCTCCCTCCGGTCTAGACTCTCTCCTCCCTCTGGTCTAGACTCTCTCTCCTCCCTCTGGTCTAGACTCTCTCTCCTCCCTCCGGTCTAGACTCTCTCTCCTCCCTCTGGTCTAGACTCTCTCTCCTCCCTCCGGTCTAGACTCTGTCCTCCCTCCGGTCTAGACTCTCTCCTCCCTCTGGTCTATAGACTCTCTCTCCTCCCTCCGGGCTAGACTCTCTCTCCTCCCTCCGGTCTAGACTCTCTCTCCTCCCTCCGGTCTAGACTCTCTCTCTCCTCCCCTCTGGTCTAGACTCTCTCCTCCCTCCGGTCTAGACTCTCTCTCCTCCCTCCGGTCTAGACTCTCTCTCCTCCCTCCGGTCTAGACTCTCTCTCCTCCCTCTGGTCTAGACTCTCTCCTCCCTCCGGTCTAGACTCTCTCTCCTCCCTCCGGTCTAGACTCTCTCTCCTCCCTCCGGTCTAGATTCTCTCCTCCCTCTGGTCTAGACTCTCTCTCCTCCCTCTGGTCTATACTCTCTCTCCTCCCTCTGGTCTAGACTCTCTCCTTCCTCTGGAATAGACTCTCTCTCCTCCCTCTGGTCTAGACTCTCTCTCCTCCCTCTGGTCTATACTCTCTCTCCTCCCTCTGGTCTAGACTCTCTCCTTCCTCTGGAATAGACTCTCTCTCCTCCCTCTGGTCTAGACTCTCTCTCCTCCCTCTGGTCTATACTCTCTCTCCTCCCTCCGGTCTAGACTCTCTCTCCTCCCTCCGGTCTAGACTCTCTCTCCTCCCTCCGGTCTAGATTCTCTCCTCCCTCTGGTCTAGACTCTCTCTCCTCCCTCTGGTCTATACTCTCTCTCCTCCCTCTGGTCTATACTCTCTCTCCTCCCTCTGGTCTAGACTCTCTCTCCTCCCTCTGGTCTAGACTTTCTCTCCTCCCTCTGGTCTAGACTCTCTCACCTCCCTCCGGTCTAGACTCTCTCTCCTCCCTCCGGTCTAGACTCTCTCCTCCCTCCGGTCTAGACTCTCTCCTCCCTCCGGTCTAGACTCTCTCTCCTCCCTCCGGTCTAGACTCTCTCCTCCCTCTGGTCTAGACTCTCTCTCCTCCCTCTGGTCTAGACTCTCTCACCTCCCTCCGGTCTAGACTCTCTCTCCTCCCTCCGGTCTAGACTCTCTCCTCCCTCCGGTCTAGACTCTCTCTCCTCCCTCCGGTCTAGACTCTCTCTCCTCCCTCCGGTCTAGACTCTCTCTCCTCCCTCCGGTCTAGACTCTCTCTCCTCCCTCCGGTCTAGACTCTCTCTCCTCCCTCAGGTCTAGGCTCTCTCTCCTCCCTCCGGTCTAGACTCTCTCTCCTCCCTCCGGTCTAGACTCTCTCCTCCCTCTGGTCTAGACTCTCTCTCCTCCCTCTGGTCTAGACTCTCTCTCCTCCCTCCGGTCTAGACTCTCTCTCCTCCCTCTGGTCTAGACTCTCTCTCCTCCCTCCGGTCTAGACTCTGTCCTCCCTCCGGTCTAGACTCTCTCCTCCCTCCGGTCTAGACTCTCTCTCCTCCCTCCGGTCTAGACTCTCTCTCCTCCCTCCGGGCTAGACTCTCTCTCCTCCCTCCGGTCTAGACTCTCTCTCCTCCCTCCGGTCTAGACTCTCTCTCCTCCCTCTGGTCTAGACTCTCTCCTCCCTCCGGTCTAGACTCTCTCTCCTCCCTCCGGTCTAGACTCTCTCTCTCCTCCCTCCGGTCTAGACTCTCTCCTCCCTCCGGTCTAGACTCTCTCCTCCCTCCGGTCTAGACTCTCTCTCCTCCCTCCGGTCTAGACTCTCTCCTCCCTCCGGTCTAGACTCTCTCTCCTCCCTCCGGTCTAGACTCTCTCTCCTCCCTCAGGTCTAGGCTCTCTCTCCTCCCTCCGGTCTAGACTCTCTCTCCTCCCTCCGGTCTAGACTCTCTCCTCCCTCTGGTCTAGACTCTCTCTCCTCCCTCTGGTCTAGACTCTCTCTCCTCCCTCCGGTCTAGACTCTCTCTCCTCCCTCTGGTCTAGACTCTCTCTCCTCCCTCCGGTCTAGACTCTCTCTCCTCCCTCTGGTCTATACTCTCTCTCCTCCCTCTGGTCTAGACTCTCTCCTTCCTCTGGAATAGACTCTCTCTCCTCCCTCTGGTCTAGACTCTCTCTCCTCCCTCTGGTCTATACTCTCTCTCCTCCCTCTGGTCTAGACTCTCTCCTTCCTCCGGTCTAGACTCTCTCTCCTCCCTCCGGTCTAGACTCTCTCTCCTCCCTCTGGTCTAGACTCTCTCCTCCCTCCGGTCTAGACTCTCTCTCCTCCCTCCGGTCTAGACTCTCTCTCCTCCCTCCGGTCTAGACTCTCTCTCCTCCCTCTGGTCTAGACTCTCTCCTCCCTCCGGTCTAGACTCTCTCTCCTCCCTCCGGTCTAGACTCTCTCTCCTCCCTCCGGTCTAGATTCTCTCCTCCCTCTGGTCTAGACTCTCTCTCCTCCCTCTGGTCTATACTCTCTCTCCTCCCTCTGGTCTAGACTCTCTCCTTCCTCTGGAATAGACTCTCTCTCCTCCCTCTGGTCTAGACTCTCTCTCCTCCCTCTGGTCTATACTCTCTCTCCTCCCTCTGGTCTAGACTCTCTCCTTCCTCTGGAATAGACTCTCTCTCCTCCCTCTGGTCTAGACTCTCTCTCCTCCCTCTGGTCTATACTCTCTCTCCTCCCTCCGGTCTAGACTCTCTCTCCTCCCTCCGGTCTAGACTCGCTCTCCTCCCTCCGGTCTAGATTCTCTCCTCCCTCTGGTCTAGACTCTCTCTCCTCCCTCTGGTCTATACTCTCTCTCCTCCCTCTGGTCTATACTCTCTCTCCTCCCTCTGGTCTAGACTCTCTCTCCTCCCTCTGGTCTAGACTTTCTCTCCTCCCTCTGGTCTAGACTCTCTCACCTCCCTCCGGTCTAGACTCTCTCTCCTCCCTCCGGTCTAGACTCTCTCCTCCCTCCGGTCTAGACTCTCTCCTCCCTCCGGTCTAGACTCTCTCTCCTCCCTCCGGTCTAGACTCTCTCTCCTCCCTCTGGTCTAGACTCTCTCTCCTCCCTCTGGTCTAGACTCTCTCACCTCCCTCCGGTCTAGACTCTCTCTCCTCCCTCCGGTCTAGACTCTCTCCTCCCTCCGGTCTAGACTCTCTCTCCTCCCTCCGGTCTAGACTCTCTCCTCCCTCTGGTCTAGACTCTCTCTCCTCCCTCCGGTCTAGACTCTCTCTCCTCCCTCCGGTCTAGACTCTCTCTCCTCCCTCAGGTCTAGGCTCTCTCTCCTCCCTCCGGTCTAGACTCTGTCCTCCCTCCGGTCTAGACTCTCTCCTCCCTCTGGTCTATAGACTCTCTCTCCTCCCTCCGGTCTAGACTCTCTCTCCTCCCTCCGGGCTAGACTCTCTCTCCTCCCTCCGGTCTAGACTCTCTCTCCTCCCTCCGGTCTAGACTCTCTCTCCTCCCTCTGGTCTAGACTCTCTCCTCCCTCC